>CAIGRK010202267.1:0-17939 GCA_903798315.1 Fraxinus greggii
AATTTCTAGTTTTTAATAATTTATTTGGTTCTCGTTTGAACTTTTTTTTTTTGAAAAATGGGACTATGGTTGCACTTAGTTCTTTATTTTTCTTTTCTTTTTGTTTTGTTTAAATAGAGGAGTATATTCGTTATTTTAAAGCTTTTGATCAAGAAATTGGATGAAAAAGAATGTTTTGCGCAATGAAATGTATAATTAAGAGTGAAAATGCCAAAAGTAGGAGGTAGAGACGTTTTTCGCAATATTAATGAAAGATAGAGACGATATGTACTAATTACCCAATAAAAAATGGTTGCTATGAAACACTATTACTGATAAAAAGTTAGTGAAGGCTTTGATCCTTTAAAATTGGACTACGTTTTTTTAATACTCTTTTGCGATTAAAACTTGGTTTCCGATTAAGAGTATAAGGACCATATATTCGGTTTGTCGCTAAAGATTAGCGTAGGAGTCAACTACAACAACCATAAGTTGGGGTCCTTGTAAGTATTTTTTAGCAATCAAACTTTAGTTGGTCACTGAAATGCATGGCGGGGTAAATCTAGCGTGATTTTGGGTTTTTCAATTTTTCATATGGTTTTGGGTCTTTCTCGTGTTTTTTGGTTGGTACATATCTTTCTACGACCAAATTTTGGTTATTGAAAGATTTTTAAGAAATTGTTGACCAATCACCGGCAAGGATTGGTATGTAATAGGCAATATTTTTACCAACTATTCATCAGAGGCCAATATTTAGTTATTGATGGTATACTTTCACCAACCAAATATTGGTTGCTAAAAAATGATAATAGTCTTAATCGATTGTTTTTGTCGACCAAAGTCTAGTCGTAAAATGGTGTAAATCAAACCAAGCCCTACTGGTTGAATGCTGTCGATCTAGCAACCAATTATAACTTGATCGCTAAAAAATTTCTTTGACAGTGAATTAATGACCAACCAGCGACCAAAATTGAATTATAACTTGATCGCTAAAGATCCTTTGCGATCAACAAATAACCTTTAGAAATTTTTTTTTGGTAGTGAGTTTCTTCTTTTTCAGTTTTTCAGATGAGATATCATATATATAGAGATTCTACTTTCTAAGTTAGGATGTATGGTTCTCTATTATCACAATCTCTAATAAATTTAGTAATTAGATGAAAGAAAAGGGTACTTCACCACTCAACAAAGAAAAAAATATTAAAAAAAATCAAAATTAAAGTTTTAAAATTAAAGATTAAAAATCATTATTTTCCCCCTAAATTTAAGCGAAGAATCAAGCAATATTAATAATAATTAAATAACTACTAGAACTGTATCTGTATCAATTATCAAGTGTCGACAACATTGGATTCTTGCTTGTTCAGATATTTTAATTAAAAAACCAGCCAAAATAAATGCACTTACGGGCTGCTAATTTTATATTATTCAATTCTCACTGCCTTTAATCATAAACTATTTGTCCGCTTTGGCAGTTCATGCTGTCGACTTCCAGAAATGGAATATTTGTAATAAATAATTCTTCGTTTCCATTATATTATCCACTTTTTATGTCCATTTTTGGGAAAAAAATAATGGATTTGGGTGGACAGTTTTATTATATTCCACACGCATTTGTCTGAAGTCTTCCAACAGTAATTTATCCATGATTCATTCGACTTAAAATAATGTTAAGAGTTAATAATATCTTAATCTACTTATTTCTTGATCCAAAAATTTATTGAATCCTGACATTTCATCTTAGAATGTCAAATTTATGAAGAGTGCAAATTAAACCACTATGCCCGATTTAGATAAAAATCAGATGAAACGTATGGTTGAAAATTTGTGGGTATTGTGAAACATGTTATAAAAATTTACTGTTGACTTAGACTCAGATTTTAATCATATTTTTTAGTTGAATCAAACACTTATGTTATTATTGTTTTAATATAATCAATGTGAGATTTTACTCTTATTTATTACATTTTTAAGAAAGATGTTGGCACCGCACGTTTAAAAATATCGATCTTAATATTGAACTCCCATTTGAGCTTTAAACGGACTGATGGTTCAATAGAGTTATTGTAGTGCGATGTCATACTTGCCAAAAGCCTTCAATTTATTAGTGTTGTTTCGAATGCAAGGGTACTAGAATTAACTTAGAAAAAAAATGAAAATACTCAAAAGCTTTATGAAAAATTTGTATTTGGAGAAAGACATTCCACTAAGAGAAGTGCAAAGGAGTATGTCGGCCATGAATGTATTTTCATAGTCAAAATCACCTGCGAATTTCGACTAAATTTGTTATACTTGTGACATCCTTCTGTATCAGACAAAAAGCCACGTTAGAAAAACAACCTTTTTCATTTTGATTTCAAGAATCAAAAGTCGACAAAGCAAGGATTGAAAACAGCTTATGATGTCCAATGAGCCATGGCCGACCTCTACCTACCATATGCTTTTCAACCGTCGCAATCTCCCTTAATTTACTAATATTAATTTAATTCTCGTGTGAGTAAACTACGTTGTAAAAATTCTCATAAAGATAGTAAAAGTTGCAATTAATTTTTTTTCCATCTTTGCTTCTACAGTTTGAAACCCTCACAAACTCGAATCTCAATCCAGGTTTGTATTAGGTTTCAAACTATGTGATTAAATTTTTATTTGAGCATTTATTCATTTATTATGAATGATTTTGCAAGATTACATTATGGATGAGATACGATTTTGTTATTAATATTTAATAATTATATTTATCTTTTTGAAAAAATCAAATGTTGAATTTATAAACATTAACTTACATACTTTTATAATGACGTTTCTACAAGGTCGTTTAAATTATTTCACATTTTATTTAGAAATAACATTCAGTGTGTCATGTTGTGCCGTTTATTTTCTGAATAAGAAATTATTTATTAATATGTTTGGATAATCGTTTGAAAATGCTTTATTTTTTTTAAATGATCGTTTAAAGGAAGTTGAGTACGTAGAAGCCCTGACAGAATTAAAAATAGAAATCATGTCAAATGAACTCATAAACGCTGTATTGCAATCTGGCCAAATGTCTGTGGCTGATCTTATCCCATCAGACTCGTGATTTTTATTTTTATTTTTTTCCGGTTATTATGTCTTAAAATTAACTTGTACCCTTATTGTTGAATGCCTTCATTGTGCATATATAATGTTCGACATGTGCGGGGCTTCAACGTGAAGGTTGTTGGGTGCAATCTAAGGTGTAGTATAGGTTGTCGGTCAAAGTGGGGCTGGATTGCTAGGGCCGATAACGTCTAATTTCATACTATCAAGAACAGCAAAATCAAGAAAATTAAATTATATAAAGAACACATGATTTAAAGCGACACTCTATTTATGCTGCATGATTATGAAAACGACAATTAAACAAAAAAGGAGTATAAATACTAGGACGATCTAATACATATTTAGACTACCTAATAGGTAAAGGGTATGAATAGCATTATTGCTCGATCTTGATGGTGATACTTTCAAGCTAGGACAGGTTTTTGCTTGATCATTTGAAAGAAACCCGAGAGAATATTTATTTTTACTAAAAAATATCTAAATTTATTTCAGAGAGGCTCAAGATTTTAGCAGAAATTTATGTTACTGACGTGATATCATTAAAATAAATAGCCTTTTTGTGCCTAGTCTTTATTTAACGTGCTTCATTCATACCCCTTAGCCATTTTGACTCGATAATGATGTAAAATTTCCATATGCATAAAAAAAAAATAAAAAAAAACCAAATGAAAGGAATAATTCCTTGTTCAAATTAGGCAGAAAGAAGAAATACTAAAAGCCGCTGCTTCGGTTTATAATTGTACAAAAGGGTGAAAGAAGACGAGATTCAACATTGGACACGCAGTGGAAACTACTAAACTAGAGAATGAGGTCGAGCCGATTTCTGGTAGAGCCATAATTCTATCTATTTATTTCGTTCTCACTGCAGGGATGAATGTGCGATTACATTGTCTTCCCCTCTTGATTTATTTTCCGATGAGCAAATTACTTGTCTATTATATGTTAATGCAGCACAAAATGGATTTTAAAAGTAACTCCATAGACTTTCGGTATTCAAACTTCCCGACGAGTCATCTGACAGCATTCTTGGTGGGCTGAGCAGCATTCCTTCCGCCATATCCACCAGCAAATTAGGCATATCAAACAGTGCCTCCTCATCTAAAAAATCATTTCCACTAGTGACAATCTGTGCGTTAGCAGAATCAATAACGTATCCCGGCTCATCAACTGCCACCTCCTTCGTAGTATCGGGATTCATTAACTCAGCTGCAGTGGCTGCTGCTTTTTGAATATCAGACGCCGAAGGAGAGGCGGGGACCTGATATGAGCTAAAATGATACGGGAAGTTCAATATAGTATCATTTCCCTTTAGGGCTAATGCCGCCACGTCATAAGCCGCAGCTGCCATCTCCGGAGTTGGGTAAGTCCCGAGCCATATACGTGTCGTTTTACGAGGTTCTCGAATCTCTGACACCCATTTGCCACTTCGGCTCCTTATTCCGCGGTAAATTGGGTGTTTTCCACCGCTAGGGCGACTCGTTGACCCACCGGACGAAGTGGAGCCCATTCCGGATGCCTTATTGGTTTGTACCTTTCTAATAGATGGTAATTTTCGACTTCTTGATTGATCCCCTTGGTAAGCATTAGAACATAATGGAGGGGGTGGACGAGAGTAGAAGGGTTCTTGGCTAGGCTGTGGATATTGGTCTACTAATTGGATCACGTAATTAGGCTGATGTGAAGGGTTAGCCATATATAAATGTGTAATTATCTGTGTGTATATATATATATGTATGTATAGTTGGACAAAACTACAAATAGTGATATGAATAAAATGATATATATGTATCTTTATCTATTAAGGGTGGATATTTGAAGCATTAGAAGTGAAGTAATGCTTGGTTTATAAGGGGAAGTTATTTGTCAAAGAAAGTGACGCCGTGGGAAATTCGTGGGTCATTTGCTAGGGTTTAGGTGTCGTCATTTTGGTCGGATTGGGGGGTAGGAGAGTCTATACAAGTTTTTGCAAGGAGAACATGCATTGGTTCAAGCTAGTTGAATTTTGCCACCCTTGTTAACGGAAAGTGTGTTATAAAAAAACTATTGAATGAAAAAACAATATTTTTTTTTTAAATTGTTTAACGATAGAATGCCATGTACACCAAGCATGATTGATTTTTCTAATATATTTATATATCTTTTTGTGTCATCAACTTGTCCAAAATAAAGTCTTTTGGGAGACACTGCAATTTTAGTCCACTCGTTTGCAATGTTGTGTAGCCACTGTGTGTAAAATACTACAATTAGTTATGTATTTTATTTGATAAAAATGAAAAACAAAATTGTCAAAAGCATATACACAATCAAAGTGTGAATAAATTATAAAATACTTGGAAATGAAAAATCTCAAAATAATAAACAACAGGTTTTTGGGATGATGGTGGCGGTAAACGGTAGTATACATGGAGGAATGTGAGCAATTCAATCTGTTTAAAACGAGCATTCAAATTTCGACTTAGGCATTATCTAATGAGATACAATCTTCAAGCTATATATTGACTATAAAATTTCACTTCACTTAAACTAAGAGCTTTTGACGTTTTAAGATGAAATATCAAATTTCGATAATCATTTATGAATAACATTTTGAGACAGCTTTTAATAGTCACACAAGGCCTAAACTGCAAAAACGAAACATGGCATTAATGTTGTTTCATAGTCTCTTTTCTTTTACCCTAGATCTTTCATAGCCGTTAGCTTTTAAACCTAATTTGTACATCTTAGTGTCATATGATGAATGGTTTGCTGGGTTTTTGATTGGGCATTGGATTTGACAATTCTATGCATTCAATTGGACCTGAATTAAGTTCTTCCATTCTATACCTCTCTTGATCAGTTTGATTTCAAGAATTCACTTTCTACATACCAAAAAAGGTTGGTAATTACAAGTTTTTCTCCTATTTCTGTCAATTATGTATGACACCAAAACCTAAAATTAGGACAATTTGATCAACAAGCCTAATTATATTAACTGTGTTCATTATTGATTATTAACAGTGATCTGATTACTACCTTTCAAAGTTAATGTTGGGTTCCCAGACATATGTCCTATTAGACCACACGCTCAAACAGTTTTGCTCTGTGTGTGTGTGTGTATATATATATCCACACTACAATGAGGACAAAAAAAGCCAAAGCCCTAACTAAATGAACTAATTCTTGAATTCATTATACACTTATATCAGGTTGAGGTACTACAAAATAAAGAAGAGTAAAATCCGATCCAATTTATTCTATAATACATGGTAAGTGATTTTAGCTCTAATAAAAAGAAAACAGGCTCTTGAATCATTTTTACGTCATGCCATGTCAAGTCGATATACTGCAGAAAGAAAAATAATAATAAAACCAATAAAATATGTTCCAATCTATCCAACAATATGGAGGTAAAAAGGTCAAAATAAGTTATTTAGACATAATAAAAAAAGAAATCTTATTCTTGAATCCCTTCTATGCTGCTATCACGTCGCGGTAGAGCGTAAGAAGAAATATTAAAATCTAATCCCATTGGATAAAAATGTCAAAATAAGTGATTTTAAACCTAAGAAAAGAAGACTAGGCTTCTATTTGGACTCTATTTTATTCAAAATAAACTTCTCCCACTCTTTTTTTTAACAACATATTCTTCAATAAAATAATATTATACATAAATTTAAAATGTTTATTTTTTTTAATCACACATTCTAAAAAAATTACTATTTCAAAATACATTTTTTCCTCAAAATTTGATTTTAATGGAACCCAAACAAGAGCTGAAACTTGAACTTTTTCTTTATGCTCGTGTCATGTCAAGATCGTGCAAAAGAAAAACAAGTAAAATTCGATGCAATCAATATATATAAACCTTTTCATCTGATTTCAACTGGCCATATTATACATTTGATTAGTCATATTTTCCAGAACAGCCTTAAAGATGCCTGGTTGGTACAGCAAAAAACAAGTGCTTTTTTCCATGGGTGATATTTAACCAACAAGGCTACAGATCCCACCAAGCAATACTATTAAAAATGATTTCTGTTTTTTAGAACAAGTCATTTCCGAATTTCCAGAACCTTAACCTACAACGTTTCAAACTCTCATCATTATTTGACAGAAGGGGCATTCCATAAACTGAGATTGATTCACAGTATGAAGTTACTGAATTATGGCCCGCGACAAGAAAGAATAATGAATGAAAAGTAATAAAAATAAGATTTGAGAGGACTGTATGTATTATCCCACTTCTACGGTCAGTGGACTGCAATATACACACATTTACAAGAGTAAATCTCGATTCTAACAGCAAGGAAATCAAATAAAGTCTCAATTAATTCCCTTCATTGGATTACAAATTCCTAAATATGTGCAATAAAGATTATTTCTAAAGATAACTAATGTGATCCTAACAAATCTTAACACTCCCCCTCAAGTTGGAGCATGTATATCCAACATGTTCAATTTGCTTCTTAATTCCTTAAACATGTTTCCTCCAAGAGCTTTTGTAAAAACATGTGCTAGCTGCAAATGACATCTTGTATCGTTTCTCTTATAATTTGACAGTCGAGTTCTATGTGCTCGGTGTGCTCATTGGATTTGCTGCTATGTGAAGTGCAGCTTGATTATCACATAGCAACTTTGCTAGTCCCGCGGAAATTTGCATGTCATTAAGCAAAAATCTTAGCTAAGTTAGTTCAAAAGTTGCGGCTGCCATGGACCTATACTGAGCTTCTAATGATGATCTTGAGACTGTTTTCTACTTCCTTGCTTTCCGTGAAACCTGTGAATTTCCTAGGACACACAATAACCTGTAGTTTATCTTCTAGTCATTGAACAGTTTGCCCAATTTGCATCACCATAAGCCTTCAAGTTGAAAGAATTGCTTGATGAGAACATAAACCAAGACCTGGACTTCCTTTAAGGTGTTTGATGATGCGAAGAACAGCTTCCCAGTGAGGTTTTCTTGGAACATGCATAAATTGACTTAGAATGTTAACTGAGTATGTGATATCTAGTCTTGTAATTGTGAGATAGATTAGTTGTCCGACTAATCTTCTATAGCGCTCTGGGTCAGGTAGCAAGTCACCTTGATCATCCGTGAGCTTTAGATTCATTTCCATTGGGAAAATTTGAAGGTTGAGCACCCAAGTAACCAACATCATTTACAATCTCTAAAATGTATTTTCGTTGAGAGATAACAATACCTGCTTTGGATCTTGTAACTTCCAACCAAAGAAAATATTTTAGTGGGCCAAGGTCTTTGATACGAAATTGCTGGTGTAGAAAATGTTTTAGACTTTGTATAGCAGTTTTATCATTTCCGGTTATAGTATGTCATCTACATAGAAGAGCACAATAGTTGTAGATGGACCTTTAGTCTTCACAAATAAGGAATAATATGAATGTTATTGAACAAATCTAGCCTTTTTGATGGCATGAGAGAATTTTGCAAACCAATTTCGAGGGGCTTGTTTAAGCCCATAGATGGACTTATGTAGTCGATATACAAGTTTCTCCCCCTATCGACAAAGATTCGGTGGTGGAGTCATGTATACCTCTTCCTCTAAATCACCATGGAGAAAGGCATTGGTGACATCCATTTGATACAATGACCATTGTTTGGCGGCAACAATAGCAAGAACACATTAAGCAATTGTCAACTTAGCAACAAGAGCAAATGTTTTAGTGTAATCCAAGCCTTCTTTTTGAGAAAATTCTTTATCAACTAATCGAGCTTTGTAGCGTTCGATCGTACCATTGGAGTTGTATTTGATACGGTATAACCATTTGTTGCGAATGGGACGATGACCAATGGGCAATGAAACCAAAGACCAAGTCTTTTGGCTAGTAAGTGCATCAAGTTCACGTTGCATGGACTCTTGCCATTTGGGATCTATGACAGCATGTGCATATGAGGTGGGTTCGAGAATACTGGAAATGTGTTGACAAAATGTTTATGATGAGATGACAAAGAATCATAGGAAATGTAGTTACTTAAAATGGACTAAGTGACTGACTTCGTTGAAGACTCCCGGTTTGAAGGTACGGTTGATGGCAATGTACTAGCATGTCCACGGTGAAAATCTTGAAGATTAATGGATGGTTTTTTTGTGCGTTCACTTCTACGAAAGAGGAGGTGCTACAGATATCATAGGAGAAGAAGAATGTGATGTAGGAGTGGTCTCAGGTAATGGTGAATCAGGTTCATTGATAAGAGGGGTTGAATCAATGAAAAATTCGGTTAACTCAGGTCGAGAGATGGTATTTTCTAGTGAGATTTTGGAAGCATGAAAAGGAAAAATCTCCTCATGAAAAATGACATCTCGGCTTGAAAAAAATTGGTGATTGTTGAGGTCATATAAGTGCTTTTTGTCCTATGGGATAACCAACAAAGATGCATTTTCTTGCACGAGAGTCAAATTTATTTGATGGGTGCATGTTTGTTGCATAACAAAGGTATCCAAAAACTCTTAAGNCCAACAAAGATGCATTTTCTTGCATGAGAGTCAAATTTATGTGATGAGTGCAGGTTTGTTGCATAACAAAGGCATCCAAAAACTCTTAAGTTAGAGTAGGTAGGTGGCTTGTTATACAACATTTCATATGGAGATTTATAGTGCAGCACAGTGGTAGGAAGACGATTGATCAGATAGGTGGCGGTAAGTAAACTCTCCCCCCAAAATTGTAATGGTAGATTTACATCAAGTCTTAAGGCCCTGTCAATTTAAAAGGTGTCGATACTTTCATTCAACTACACCATCTTGTTGAGGTGTAGATGGACAAGAACTTTGAAATGAAATGCCAAGATTAGAAAAATATGATATCATGGATATGAATTCTGAGCCATTATCACTTCGAATACATTTAATATGGCAATTGAACTGAGTATTGACAAAAGAAATGAAGGTTTTTAGTAACCCTTATGTTTCAGATTTAAATTTCATTAAGAATATCCACGTGAAGCGAGTATAATCATCAACAAGAGTTAAAAAATAATGTGTCCGTGTATGAGTTGCGGTGCGAAGGATTCCCCAAATATCACAGTGAATAAGATCAAATGAATTTAAAGTTTGAATAGAACTGGAAGAAACATATAGCCATGTTTACTTAGCTAAATGACAAGTTTCACAAGAGTGTTTAGAATCAAATACAAATGAAGGAATAACATGACTCAAAAATTGTGAAGGTGCCTTAGAGGGATGTCCCAACAGCTAGTGCCATGGAATTTTGGTAGTAGAATCCACATGATAAGAGGCTGGATTGCAAGGAGGTGCAGATGTCATTGAAGGCATAAAGTAGTACAGGCCATTAACTTGTTTTCCCAAACCAATCATCTTCTTTAAAGTTAGGACCTACGATACAAAAAAAATAGGATAGGATATAAGTGAATTGAACAATTCATAGTAGCTATAAGTTGACTAACTGACAGTAAATTAACATGAAAAGAAGGAACATAAAGAATGCTTTTAACATGCACGTGATTTGAGAGTTGTGTGGAACCAATGCCAGTTATTTTAGAATATGCACCATTAGGTAAGGTTACTTGAGAAGAGAAATGGAGGGTAATGGAAACTGAGATGGCTATGTGATTAGTGGTGCCACTATCAATAATCCAGTGATTCATTGATGTATTTTGTATAGTAAAAGAAGAGCAGCAAGGGGCAGAAGTACCTGTGTAGTTCTCTTGAGTAGAATTTTAATCATTAAAGAAAGCTTTGATTTGAGCGAGTTCTTCAGAAGTGAATTAGGGAGTAGGATTTGTAGAGAGCTTGTGGGAGTCGTGACAGATCTGTGTAATTGCTTGGTGTGCAGCAAGCTTTCTGCTATGATTTGGTGGCTGAATTCTTTGCCATGAAATTTATGACCAACTGGAAAGCCATTCAAATAGTAACAACAATCCATAGTATGAGACGTGCCTTCATAATAAGAGCATGTTAGAGATTTTCGATCCCTTTGTGACTTGGAATGATAGGATGACCATTGTTTCTGTTGCCATGGAATAGTAGATTGTGACTGCTTAGTGTTGTCATAAGTGTTGCTCTTTGTTTCAATGAGGCCTCGTCGCTTTTCTTCTTCACACAAGAGTGATTATGCTTTCTTCGCAATTGGTAAAGGATTCAGGAGCATGATTTGTCCTCGAACATCAAAGTATGTCTTATTTAATCCCATAAGGAATTTTCCAAGGTTTATCCTTTCTTATTTGCTTTTTAAGTCTTTTTTCCTCCACTGGTGCAAGTAATTGAGGGACTGCAAGTGGTGATCTTGTCTCAGTTCAACAATGGATCGTTGAGTTTGATAATGATGAGAGAAATCACCTTGACAGAATCGCTCTTGAAGATCTGTCCAAAGTTCTGAAGGAGTTTCAGTATATAGAACACTATTTGTGAGTTCCTGACTTAGAGAATTGAATATCCAAGATAGCACCATATCATTGCAGTACTGCCATGAAGGGTATTTGGGATCTTTTTCATCTGGGATGGGAATAGTTCCTTTGATGAATCCCAATTTGTTTTTGGCACTAAGACTTATCAACATCGATCTTTTCCACATGGCATAATTTGTTCCATCTAATACTTTGGGAATAAGGATCATGACGGGATGATTAGAAGGGTGAATGAATAAAGGGTCTGTGGGATCAATCATAGAGGTGGACATATTGTGATCATAGTAGGCGGAAATTTACAAACAGTGTATAAGTTTTGAGAAGGCTGTATATATTATTCCACTTTTACAGTCAATGTACTGCAATACATACACATTTACAAGAGTAAATCACGATTCTAACAGCAAGGAAATCAAATAAAATCTCAATTAATTCCCTTCAATGAAGGGATTACAAATTCCTAAATATTTGCAGTAGATTATTTCTAAAGATAAGCTAATGTGATCCTAACAAATCTTAACAAAAAGAAATTCAATTTACTTGTATAAATTGGATATGATAGTCAGCTTTGAACCATAATTGGTGTGGATTTGTAAGTCCTGCTTTTCTTTTTAAGGAAAATTAATAGTTACATTTTACTTAACATCAGTAACTTAATTTATGTTTCTTTTCAAGATGGGGGACATAGCAATTTTTAATTTAAGAATATCTTTTGAAGTGAATTGCGATATCTTAGATTCTTAGAACTTCTTTAATGCATTTTATGGATTTTCATCGAGCTGTATATAAGTTGAAGACTTGCTTTTTATGTGACAATGATATCTTAGTTTCAATATTAATTTCCAATGAGTTCTATCTACCTCTTATATGACTGCCTACGTGTCTTTTATTTTTAAAATAAAAATGAAAAACTTCATCTAATGATTCATATGAAAATATTGAATACCCAAAAATAATAATAAAAAAGAAATTTAACTATTGTTGAGTCACTTTTTGTAACTAGGCTTCTGAGTCTAGATGAAGTGTTTCACAATGTTATATTATCTTGACAATGTTGAGTCACTTTGCAGATGAATTTTTTAGATACCATTTATTTTGCTTATATTGCAAATTTCTGTTTGATTTCCTTTATTTTAAAACTTATTTGCATCTATACATTCTTACAATAAAGTATTTTGTGTGTAAATCCATTTTTTTCCTACTTTTTAACCACACACACTCCAAAAAATTTCCATTACAAAACTTATTTTGATGAAATAATGAGCATCAAACAGGGGCTTAGCATTTCACCGAAACTTGGGGATGCTATCTTGGAGTAGATGGTCATAGCATTTATTGATCTCGAATTTTGTACCTCCAACGTGGCCAACAGATCTCAAGGCTTCCCGGTCCTGCGTAAGCCTAATTTCTACACACTTGGACAAATCGTTAACCACATGTGTCTTCCTCCAATGGTGGTGGAGTTAGCCACGCACATTCCGACGATCAAATCAGTTGTTGTAGGATGAAAGGGTGTGAGAAGTGCTCTAGACGTGATCCTCCAATATAAAAAGGGGGTCAGCTTTGGAGAAATTTTTTATGATAACAATAAGGATAATCAAGTTGTATTTTGAAAGTTTAAACTTGTATTACATTTAGAATGGCATGTTATGTGAGTTTTTTAAAGTAGAATAGGATAAATATTGGCGATGGGATGAAAATTTACGCGGCCTCATCTATGCAGTTGAGGCCTCTTGTCAATGATATCAATCAATCATAAGTATTTAATGCTAATGCCATTTTGTTGTCCATAATTCTGACAAAGGCTTAGAGTTGAACTAAAAGCAAGGTGGCAACAGTAGTGGATTGTCACATCAATCACTTATTACTATTTACATAAAAGAACTCTTGTCAATCCCCATATAGTCTCTCCCACCATGAGGGTTCGGCTCTATGTAGGGGTCACTTCAGCTTTCCATACCGATTCGACCTTTTCATGAGGGTTTACCAAACTACCTTCTGGCATAATACATGGAGTGAAGGCCCAGGTCCACGCCCTACATAGGATCTACTCGGGTCTCATCAATCGAGGCATAACAATAGTCTCCGAAGTCCAATTATGAATATTCGTATAATGCGTGTACTTTTGTGTTGAGGTGTAGCTGCTGGAGCCAGGTGTATGCTTTTGCGAAAAAATAATTTAGTATATCTCTTTTCCCAAAGTCCAAGTATGAGTATTCATATAATGCGTGAACTTTTAAGTTGAGGTCCTAATGAATTGGACTATCATGTCGTGTGTGTAGTAATGTCAATATGTGAACCTGGTTGAAGGTGATGTCTTTGTTTTGATGGCGAGCTTGTTGATATAGTTGAAGCTTATTATAAGACTGAAATACACTAAGGCGAGGCCCTTACTAGAAGGGATAGTCGTCGATGTAGTCAAAGCTTATGATAAGGCTGAAATGCACTGAGGCAAGGCCCTTGCTAGAAGGGAGAGTTTGTTGATGTAGTTAAAGCCTATGATAAAACTGAAATCCACTAAAGTGAGGCCTACCTCCAACATGACCAACAAATCCCAAGGTCTCCCGCATCCACTTAACCTTGATTCCTGCACACTTGGACAAATCATTAACCACACGTGGCTTCCTTCAGTGGGGCAGAGTTATCCGTGCACACTCCGATAGTCAATTTAGTTGTTATAGGACGAATGAGTGTGAGAAATACTTTAGATGCAAGCCTCCAATATAAAAAGTGGTCAGCTTTGGGATAATTTTTTATGATAACAATAAGGATAACCAAGTTGTAGTTTGAGAGTTTAAACTTGCATTACCTTTGGAATAGCATACTGTGTGAGCTTTTATAGTAAAATATAATGAATATTGGCCATGGATGAAAATATATGTATCCTCATCCACTTGGTTGATGCCTCTTGTTAATGACATAAATTAGTCGTAAGCATTTAATGCTAATATCATTTTATTACCCATGATTCTAACTAAAGGCTTACACTTGAACTAATTGGTTAGGTAAGAGGGCGCGACAAAAGTGAATTGTTACATAAATCACTTATTTCAGAACACATAAAAGATCTTCTGCTGCCCCCTTATAGCCTCTCCCACCATGATGGTTCAGTTTTATGTAGGAGCCGACATCAGCCAAATGGGTTCAACTTTCCATACCGGTTCGACCTCTTCATGGGATTCAATAATCTACCTCCTAGCAAAATGACGTGGAGTGCGGGCCCAGGTCCGGATGTCACATAGGATCTTCTGAGACATCGTGAGTCAAGGCGTAACAACGTTCTTATTGTCCAAGCAATATCTAAACTATTCCAATAATACCTCGATTAGTTTGAATTTAATAATGCATATTTGTACCTTAATTAAACTAGTTTACAGAACTCTTCAATTTATTTTAAGTCTTTGATGTGTGTGTATAATCATTTTATGATTTATTAGATCTAAATATAATTTTTCTTATTTTTTTATAAATTTATACTTTCTAGTATAATCTTTACCTTTTTGGTTGATGAAAAAAATTGTGAACAAGGTTATAAAGATTCAGAAGGCCAAAGAAAAGAAAGTTGTCAAGTTCAGAAGGCCAAAGAAAAGAAAGTTGTCAAGTACTGAGGCAGAAGAATTATTGAAAAATAGTTTTTCATTTCTTCGAAGGGAAAATTGGAAGAGAATAGTTTTCCTTATATTCAATCGGAGAATCTAATTGGACGTCCTATGGAGATGGGGACGACGTTTTATTCACAAATGTGTTTGACTGATTGGGTAGTCTGTCGAGGCCCAAAATGAGCTCTATGAGATATGCAACAAAAATTGATGCCTACAAATAGGCAAGAAAGAATAGCCGCCGAGGCTATTGCAAGAAAGCAAACAATGGAGTTCCATCACCCCTCTTCTCGTCCTTCCACATATGCTAGAGTAGAGGTCCAATGAGATGATGGGGGTCGGGCTCAATAAACCTGTAGATAGATAGATAGATAGATAGATAGATAGATAGATAGATAGATAGATAGATGATGATGATGAAGGAACCTAGGCTTAGAGAAGATTTATTCTTGTACTTGGCCGTTTCAGAAGAGGTCTTTAGGTCCATAGTTATCAGAGAGGAAGGCAATCAACACTTGCATGTATATAATGTGAGCAAAGTCTTGCAGGACGCGAAGACACACTATCAGGATATGGAGAAGTTGGCTCTCTCATTCATTACGTCCTCTCGTAAGTTGAGGAATACTTCCAGTCATTTAACATCCATGTGCTAATAATTTTTACGCTCAAGCAAGTGCTGCAAAAGATGAATGCTTCGTGGACGTTATTGAAATGGACTGTGGAGCTAAGACAATTTGACATACTGTTCAAGCTAGAAACCTCCATCAAAGGCAAGTTCTTATCAATTTTGTAGCTGAATTTACCAAAGCACCTGAAATAGTGGTGCCATGGAAGCCTTGAGCTACCCACTTGGTACCTCTTCATAGACGAATCATATGGAGAGGCAAGCTCAAATCTAGTAGTTATTTTAGTCAGTGCAGAAAGCCACAAGCTTAACAATGCAGTAAGTTTCGATTTCAAAGCCCTGAACATCATCGCCAAATACTAGGCTCTTCTGGTTAGTTCGAGCTTACAAGAAAAAAAAACAAGTAAAGTAGCTATCGGTTAACAATGACTCCTGATTGAGGTTGAGTCGAGTGAATGGTAACGTCACTATAAAAAAAAAGGCATGACTGCTTACCTGAAGCAAGGGTTTAACTTTCTACCTCACTTCAAAAGATTTTAGCTCATCTCCATCTCATGAATCAACACCACCAGCTTAGACGATCTATCAAGTTGGCAAGCACCAAAGATTTAAAGTTGCTCAAAACTGTGCCTATCAAGTACTTAGTGAGGCCTTCAATTGAGGCCAAGAACGAGCTGATATGGGTAGAGGGAGCTCATCGGTTGATGAAACCAATCATTGCGTACTTCAAAGATCACACGCTTCCAAACGACAAGGAAGAAGCTCGAAAATTGAGGAGAAGAGCTTCTCACTTTGTTAATATGTTTTACAATGTGCAGTTTCTCTTTATATTCTTAATTTTGACTTCCTCGAGTCTAAATATTGTTATCTTATGTCTCCCATCAAATTAGACTTTCATTTTTCTTTAATAAATATTTGTGAAAGTCTGTCTCTTATTCAGTCAGCTACGGTATGTTTGTGTTATATTTGTTAGAACAAAATTGCATTTAATATGGGGAATTGGCATCGGGTTGCTTGTTTGGTTTAAATATGGATGAAATGGTGAAGACAAATGATTAACAATTTATTTTTGCCCATGCGTACGTATGGTTTGATTTTGTCAGGACAGAAACGAAACCGCATGAACCATGTGCACGCCCATGCTTGCGCATTAGGATAAATTATAGCCGTTAGGCTTATTTTATAGTCTAATTATTGGCGACTTTTCATGAAAAAACTCAACTTTTCAGGTGAGGATGACACTATTTCGTGGATGGTGAATAAAATCTATAAATAGATGATAAATTTCAATTACAAACAGATCAATCAAAAATCATATTGTAGTGCGCCTTTGATACAATTTATTTACATATTCAAACTTCTTAAAATGTTCGTCAAGTTTTGGAAGATAAACACTAGTGCTCAAGTGTATTCTTCTTCAAGGCTTAATTCAATCATACAAATCATTTGTTAAGAGTCCCTTTAAGCACCAAATTAATCCTAGAAGGAGCAAATATCGTTTGAGGACAACAATTACATGTTTAAGGCTTTTTATCATACTTTTGGTGTTCTTGATTCTATTTCTTCTTTTGGTTCTCTTCTTTTATTCTTTGAATTATATTCCAACAGTTTGAGCAAAGAACCATATGATATGGCATAAATCTTTGCACATATTTTCACGATGTACCATATTTATTAATAATAAATGAGGCATAATTGACAATAAATTATGATCTCTGCTAAATCCAAGTTCTCAAAGAAGATTGCATTTGATTTCTGTAGGCTTGTGCATAGATTTTTGTGGTATTATTTTTCGAGAAATGCTACCTGTATACAGGCAGCATGACAGATCTATTGGTGAATTTATAAAGAGGAGTGCTACACTTACAGAAGGGGTGGGGTGGGTAATTTCACAGATACTCACAATACAGGGTGGAGGTGGGTTCCCCCCTCCCCCTCATTTTTTATTCTGGTGGACCCCACACATGTAAGGAGATGTAAAACTTCTGTGAAAAATTTTTCTGTACACTTGGAATAATCCATTTATAAAACTATTCCTCAAATCCGCCTATGTAGCAACCTCCATCTTTACCCCAACTCCTTGGATAACCATGCAATTCGAACAATTCATTCTATTTGGTGTAATAGATGTTGATTAAAAGAAATAAAAAAAATCTAAATAGTATATTTTATATTAATGTGGTCAAAATGCACTCTCCTACTTCGGATTCAATTCATTGTTCTAAATATGTTTATATTCTTCTAGAGCTTTGTAATGTCGCACTTATTATCATTGTTGGGTTTTAATACCCAATGA
>CAIGRK010202412.1:0-11028 GCA_903798315.1 Fraxinus greggii
TATGCATAATGAAATTGATTCCCTATTTGTCTCACACTCTTTTAAAATTCTTTTTTTCTACGTACTTATTCTCAACTTCACATTCACACAATAAAATATTCTACACGTAATCTAAAATTTTTCCTTACTTTTTAATCATACATTCTCCAAAAATTCATCGTTTAAAACAATACTTTTCCAAAAAAAAAAAAAAAGGTTACCAGAAGGGCTGGGTCACTTACGTCGACTTTTAATTCGTTATGGAATTTGTCAATCTACGTCACTAATGCGTTTACAATTCCATAATCTACAAATAGCCACCTAATAAAATCAAAAGAACCGCAGACAAAGTGCTGCACATATACGCGTTTTCTAGAGGCACACCAATCAGTTGACTAAAAGTCATGTTGACTTGGCCACCAATCATTTTTTGGATGTGACCCCACCTAAAACACTACAGATAATCTTCAATCTGAGTGCAATCATGCTACCCAAACAGGACATTTTGACGGGGAAATAATTACGGTCAACGTTTAGCGTGTATTAATTGAAAAATGGAAAAATTAAAAAAAATATGCGACTAACAATGCACCACGTCAGCTTTGTCAATTTTTTCTGTCAAAAATTCCTATTTGAGTTAGCTCAATTCATTTGAGTAACACTTTGTAGCACCAATATTCATTGGAAAATGAATCCATGGATTCACAAGTCTAGATCTGATGTCTTCATATCCACGTCTCCTTAGCAATCCCACCAACCAAATTTTGTTGCCAAATACATTGATATTAACTGTAAGCTATATTGCACTAACTACGACGACATGTCCGACATGTGTCAAGTCGGACACCAACACTGTAACCTAATATATAATTTTAACTCAATTATTTTAGCAAAAGCAAATAACCTATGATTTCATCATCAAAAAGCAAAACTAAAAAAATGATTTTATCCGAACAAATAAAAGTATTAAACTATAAACCGGCATGTCCCATCCTACTTTAAAAAAAGAAAAAGAAAAATCACATTTCAGTGTATCATGTCATGTCCGCATCGTGTGTGCGTCCATGCAATATAGATGGTAAGCACCCATAGTGCTTCCTAGCATTATTGTCTTTCAATCTTGCATTCAGCTTAATCATCAAATCAAGATATTTATGAAATATGATCCAAGAGATGCTTAATGTAAATGCTACTTGCACATGTCATTCATATTTTCAAATTGTATGCCTCAAGGACAGATAACTGTGTAACAGGTTTGGACAAAAAGCCCACTACATGCTGATTTGTTATCAGCAAAAACGTGCAAATTGGAATACCGAGCTACCTTCAATTAAGTTCTAGCTTGATTTCATGAGGCTGATCAACGTTGGATTCCATTAACTTGCTCGGAATACCAGAGACTATTGTGCCACCGTTATAACCATCCATAAGCAGCTTTCCAATTTTCGACCTCCATTCTGAGCTATCCTTTTCATTCTTGTGGTCATGAACAACTCTATCACGATAATTTAGCATTGTTCCAAGACCAGTATTTGGTACCCAACCATATGCCATCAACACTTTGGCTTCTCCTTCAGTTAAATCCTCTCCTACCTGTATGTAATTGAGGCATACTGGTTAAGAATTTTAAGAATCCGAAAAATGATCCTAAGATGGCTAATTACAGAAGAATGATATATTGTTACAAGGTCCAATATTTCCTCTCTCTCAACATTAATATCCATAACAAAAAACCAGTAAAAAGAGACAAAGCACATATAGCAAGTTCAGTGCGCAAGACTAGAAAGTATAATGGACAAAGATTTTTGCTTCTTTGTGTCTTTAATACTGTCCAGTTATCTCCAATACTCCTAAAGAAATGTGCTATTGAGGAACAATACATGAATGGATAATCAAAGAAAAGCATGGAAATCCAGCTCTTCAAAATAGTTCTTGTATATCAAAGAGTTGAAAGCAGACCATCAAGTTGATTAATACACTACTGCGAAACAAACAGTAATGCATAAGTTAAATAGTGTTACACTTTCACTTGGGCGAAAGATTTGGACAGGAGTTATTACCAGCAATGCTTTGTTCTCGATCAAGTTAACCCTGCCACAGCTAGTAAGCTTCATAGCAGTCACCAGTCGTTTGATCTGCCAAACTATAGGTAAGGAATCCACCAAGTCAAAGAAGTACGTCGCATAACCATATTCAGGACGTTCAAGCACCATCCTACAATCATGCAAAGAACAAGTTTCTTCATCTCACGTGGATATATTTGATATTATAGAAGATAATTAATGAAAACAATATTAAACCTGTTATGTCTTTCAAAAACAAAAATAAATGACTGGAGGTCCCTGCACCACCCCCATTCAACAGGCCACTTTCGGAACTGCAGATATCGTGACTGAGAGCAAAAGGAATGGGTTAAATTATCAAATTATCGAACGGCATAAGCAAATGATTTCATGTAGGAATACAAGTAAATGGCAGACACAGATTTAGTCTTTTTCTGGATAATAAACAAAAATCTGAAGGGAAGTTAATACCTGCTCCACAAGTGAAAATAGACAAGCCAAGCAATAAGTAGCCCTCTCCCCCTTAGCATGTCGTAACGGAGCAAACTTTAACAACGTGTGCCGCCGAGAGAAAAGCTATACCCACAAAATAAAATCACACATTTATTGCTCAAAACGCATCAAAAGATATTGCACCATAACAATTTTATTGAAGGGTCACAAGTACACTGAAATGTAACAACATGCGGCAAGGGCTTACAACTAATGGTAAAGAGTGGAAAATCCTGTGATCAGAAGTACTTTGCCTCACCCATCACAACGCATCATCATATATACTGCTTAACACTTGAAATCCATACATTCTAGACATTCTTGGCATGACATCATTATAAATGTTTTTATATATTTTCCAAAACCATTCATTCTATGCTTTTAGCTCTTGCATGAGGAAAAAGTTACACATTTCTTTTCATTTATCGCTTTCCCCCTATACTGAGAAGAAAAAGAAAAGAAAGATGAGAAACAGGATGCGACCAACTTCTTCAATGATGATCGACTTTTTTCTGCACAAGGTGTATATATAAATTCCATGTTGGCAAGGAATGGAAACCCTTGAAGGAATATTTCTTATGGTTGATAGGCAGTGGAAAAATATTTGCATATCACTGAAGCTTATATAATTCAAAACTATTTGAGCTCTGCAGTTGATACAGATCCCATCTGCAGATAGGACAACAAGGAGGGAGATGTTTGAAAGATATGAAATTGCCCAAGAAAGTGCCTCTTTGAAATATATGAACACTCTGATACTGAATATAATAGCGTTGCTGCATTAGGAAAATATATAACAGAATATACCATTAGCTGAGCAAATAAAATAGATTAAGTCTTACATGTCAAAAGAAAAATTATTGAAAGGATTCAACTTTAAATTCAAAAATATTTCGATATTTAGAAGTGTGGAGAGAAATTTTTAGGTCTTTTTGTCATGAAATAATGGCAGAAGCATTATTAGAAAAGGCATTTGCGAATTGTGATCATGGAAGTGTATTTTTCCATCAATATTGGAGATTCTGCATCATATCTTAAGATAATTAACATTTTATTACAAAACTAATTTACTTATTTCAATAAAATAGCTTTACTTTGCCAACAAAAAGCTGATAGAACTCAACACAGCAAGGTTAGATTCTACGGTAGTAAGGGAAAGAAAAGAACAAGTGACAGAAATTAGCTCTCTGTATTGATTGAAAAAGGGAAATTACAAAATAAGAGAAACTGATATCAGCCTTTCGAGAGGGCTGCTCTCTCCACAGTATGTTTCTTTTTAATTGGTAATTGATTTCCCTACCCTCTCCATTCTGTGTCTATTTATAGCCTGCTTGTAACCACTTTGTCTACCACACCCTCCCCTTCTAACAGAATTTGTTACTGCCTTCCTCTTCTCCATTCTTCTTATTCCTTCTAGAATACGTGTATTTTATCAAGGGCTTATCAAAAGCCTTCTAGTTTTTCTATTCCCTAATAGTCTTATCCCGTGACTTGCACATGTTTAATGCTGGTAAATACGAGAGTAATATATGACCAAATTAAACCTTCAGCAACACTGTAAAGCAGGAAAAATATATGTTAAAACTTCTAATACTAGCTACAGCATAATAATTTTCACATTTTAGAAAAAGTATTCATGATAAAGCAAATCCTATTTGCATATAAGTGCAATGCCGCAATCAAAAGGATGTACTCCAACAGCAAATTAAATCAGGCAGCAAGGAAG
Organism: Fraxinus greggii; assembly: GCA_903798315.1. Classification (NCBI taxonomy): domain Eukaryota; kingdom Viridiplantae; phylum Streptophyta; class Magnoliopsida; order Lamiales; family Oleaceae; genus Fraxinus; species Fraxinus greggii. Next base: position 4,261 of record CAIGRK010202412.1, read on the forward strand.
AGTAATAACTCAAAGCATTTTAATATTAACACCGTAAGTGAGATTGGATAATTGAGTCAGCCAACTATCAGGTTTGAACCCAAGACTCTTGCCCCTATAATGTTTGAGGAAAATGCTTTATATCAATTATCAAACAAATATCTTGTCCCCCCTCATTCAATAATTCCATTTCATCAGTTACTTGATACAGTAAAAATGCCATCATGTAGATGGTGGATGCAATATATATCATACAGAAAAAATATAAATTTGTCAATTTTGATATAGACACAACCTTCGAGATAATGTCTTCAAGCTCTGCAAAGTTGTCTTCAGTGGATGAATCATCCAAAGCATCATTGCTCTCCAACTCGCCATAAAGCTTAATTTCACCAATTGTTACACCTTTTTCAATTAACACCTATCCAGGAGAAAGATTTCAATGATCAGCCCAAAATTCAGAGAACAGCAGAGATTAAATCTGTATAATACCTGCAAGAGTCCAGGAGCATCTTCCTCCATGGCTGTTTCAACTGAATCTCTGCAATTAGCACCATAAACAGTACAGTATTTTATTATTGTACATAATTCTGGTAAATGTAATAATGTAAGCGTAAATTTGAAAATTTACGTGGCAGTTTTTCTCCTTTTCCGTGGATGATTGACTTTCAAAGGTTTTGCAGGTTTTGATGCAACTGATCTACAATCCAAGTCAGAAGGAAAAAAATTGCTTTGGCATCCAGAACTTCCATCAATACCCAAACGAGGAACCTCTCTTGACGAAAACAATCTCATCCGATGTTGCAGTATCATGTGATCCAGTTCATCTCCATGTTCATCGGGTAATTCTAATTCACTTTTTACTGGAACAGTGACATTAAAGGACATGTGACCTGCAATTCCATCCACTCTCATAAACTCATAATGATTTGAAGGCTCGACCTTGACCTGAGCTAAGTTCAGTATTGCTGAACTTGGCATATTCCTAATATCAGCAGACAAAAGAATCCGTTCATTTGGTTCATACTCGGAGGAACTTTTTTCAGAGTATATCCTATTGTTTCTATGAATGCTTGGCACATTTCCTAGATTAGTTGATTTGTTTTCTTGACAGCGAGGCTTCAGTATGGCACATTGAAGAGGTTTGCAGGATGTTTTCAGAGTAGAAGCATCCAATGAATCAGATTGCGCAGTCTTGTCAATCTCATGAAATTGATTGCCAGATGAAGAAAACATTTCTTGACCAAAATCTTGTTCTGGTTTTCTTTTTCCGGGCCTTTGCTTATGTCTGTCTGCAGAATATGGACTAGTTATCCCAGAAGAACTAACCTGTGTAGCAAACAGCAATCACAACTTTATTAGAAAATGAAAAAGGTGAAACAAAAAGTCTCCATCAACTTATCTTATTCATCATCGCGGGAACCATTGCCATACTATTAATATGCAAATATAATTTCTGATTGCAGGAGTTTTCTTGGAAGTATTAGGAAGCCCACATTATGCAGAAATATACGACAGAGAAAGACCGAAAAGGACATCATCAGTAAAAGGAGCAACATATTATATTCAGACCATAAAGAGTATAATATATATCACAAGAACCATATTAAAAACTCTTGCTTGTCACAATAACATAAACCAAAAATCTCTATATTGAGAAAGCTCTAATAAGCCACCAGTTAATTATCAAGCCAGGAAAAGAAGAAGACAAGACAACGGATTTGTCAAGTTTCATCTTTAAGAACTACATTACTGTAAGCCAAAAAAATCAGTTTCTCATCCTCATGCAAATTTTAAGTAATTTCTTCGATCATTGGGCATTAGAAACTAAACAATATAAAAGCTGAACACGGGGACAAGGTTCAGAATGAATTTGTAACATATTTTCTGCAAAAATGTTAACATTTGTGATTTTTAAAAATTTTCCCACGTGTGTATCAGTGCATGTGTGCGTGAAGACTTACAACCATTAATTGAAGAACGCCTTATAGACAAGTGCTAGATACAGACACACCACCATAGAGAGAGTGTACACTTTTCATAGATTAAAAAAAAAAAAAAAGCAAGCTGTTATCGGAAAAAAATAAATTGTTTGCTGCAAGTAATGTTGTCACTGAGAGGTATAGATACAGGAAATTTCACGTCAAACCAAAATTTTGAGAATATTCTGATTCTCATGAAAATTAACAAATAGGAGAATATAATTCATAAAAAAGGAGCCTGTTCGAAAGAAGACAGGAAACACGTCACTAATGAAACAAGTAATATATGNGATTAAAAAAAAAAAAAAAGCAAGCTGTTATCGGAAAAAAATAAATTGTTTGCTGCAAGTAATGTTGTCACTGAGAGGTATAGATACAGGAAATTTCACGTCAAACCAAAATTTTGAGAATATTCTGATTCTCATGAAAATTAACAAATAGGAGAATATAATTCATAAAAAAGGAGCCTGTTCGAAAGAAGACAGGAAACACGTCACTAATGAAACAAGTAATATATGCACATGGAAGAAAGTTCCTCACCAACACGTGACTGTAAGACAAGATAAATAAGGTAACACAAAATAAAATCAGTGCTTAAGTAATGGAAAATTTAGAACACTTACAGAAAGAACAAAGGAAAAGCACAATCAAAGAGCATGGAAGACAAATAAATAGAACAGGCTCAGCTCTATTAAATGCTCTCTACTTAAAACACCATATTTCTTCATTTGACTGATGAGATTATTTTTACCATGTTATTGCCGTTAACCTTTTTCGTTAGACAATTTCATTGATGAGTATTAATTAATTTATGGTTTTTTGTGATCAGGATAGTGATTTGATGAATTACAAAATATAGTAAGAAAACGGGAAGTAGTTGACAACATAGAGTTCAAAAAATGGGGACTTAGCCCATAAGCTTGAGAAAAGATACTGCTGTACTTCAAAAATATGTACGGTTTTAAGCCTAGTAAGCTAGCCAATCTGTGTGACATGCATAACAAGAGGCTCTCTTCTTTTCCAGCATACTCACTTTGAGGCCAGTCTTCCAAAGAGAGATATAGAGAGAAAATGACAACAAAAATGATGCACACATAAGATCTATGAGTAGAAAAGGCACAACACCTTTCATTCATTCAAACACAGAAAAGATAGAAATTTTAACATGATCGCCAGCATACCTTTCATTCATTCAAACATGATTGGCTAGCCTACCAATCTCGGGCAGTTGATGAGACTAATGCATAGTTATGCAGGTCCAATTTCATGGCCAACTAGGGGTATTAGAATTATATCACAAATCTCACAAAATTATCATCACATTGTGTCAGCAGGAAGTTGCAAAATGTTTTCTGAGGTCAACAGAGAATTGAAAAGAAAAGAATTTAATCCTTAGTTTACTAACGAGCTCACATATCCAGGAAAAGGAAGGAAGCGAAGCGTGTTGCAATACAGGTTGACCACACCAAGGCCAATGATTGTTTTAGTTTGATCCTAATTATTTCAAACAAACTCAATTCTTGTAAACTGCATTAGACTAAGAATATCCTTTTTAAGTTAGATTAGGCTTCCTAGTTTTTAGCAGTCTTTGAGGGTTCGACCTCATTGCTCTCTACTTGCAAGCATAATTAATGTTTCACAACATTGACCAATTAAATCTTGAATAAGACACCATACATTTTTCACATATTTAAGTTGTACGAGAAGTCGATGACGGGTGATTAGATTAGCCATGTGATAATCGAAATTTAACACCTTTTAGTTAACACCAGGAATCCTGCAAACATTAAATCAATGGTAGGCGTTTTATAGGATAAGTCTTGCAGGACTACATTATATATAAATACCACAAATGAAAAATTTAAATCTTGATAAAGCAAGGGTAAGGTACACGAACCTTAACCGTGCAATAAAGGACCACCTTTACTAAAAAATTCTATGAAGTCAAATCTCCTACACCCAACTCTGTCCACGACATTTTTGGTCTACTTCTTATTCTTTCTAACAAGTCCAAACATGCATTGTCCTTGTCAATAAGAGTTGCTTTAGGACTCGAGACTTGTCCGGCAAGCAAATTCTTCGTATCCTTAATTAATCTTAAATTTATGCTATTTCTACCTTTTGACATATATCCCCATTTCTTATGTTGCCCATACTAATGTCATCAAAAAACCATCTTAACATTCTCATTTCTAATATATTCACTTATAGGCATTTTGTACCTAATATTTATTTTAATAGTAGAAATATATAAGATAGCCCAAATGGCTACACTTGAAGAGTTCATTTATTTAAAAGTCCAATTTTTACTTTATTTCTTTGCATTTTGCAGTGCCATAGCAATTACTTTGCAGAGGTGATTGGCGCATCACTATGACGCCAATGAAAAAAAAAAACAAATAGAATAGTTTTCTTATAGAAAGTAAGACAGATGCACAAGAGTACAGAGTCAAATCGTTCAAATTAAAGATAAAAGTTACAGGTCACCACCCATGTTACAAAATCATATAGTTTAAGAAAGTTGAAGAAGCGCGTATGATGCATACTTGAAAATCCACAAAGACCAGGGACCAAAATGAAAGTAATAGCCTTTTAGGTAGAAATTTAATTAGATATCAGTTCTGAGACCTTAACAAACTACCATCCACTTCAGCTTAACAAAATACAAAAAAATTACCTCAGGAGTAGTTGCCAACGTTCCTAAGGATTTACTGCAAAATAAAATGAAAGAAAAATGTTACTCAATTCCTTGTGAACCAAATATTCAAAAAGCTTACGAGACTATAGACAATAAAACTAGGAAGTATAATATACATTGTAAAAATTACTCTCTCGAACTCAAATTGAAAGAATCTGATTGAAGCATTTGGTATAATACGTGTCACGTGCATAATGAACAAGGAGCAGCCACCAGAATAGGCTATCGAGAAAATGGATACCTTGATAGAAGCCCCCTTAGTCGTTCTTTTAGTACAACATGATCAAGATCATCAAGAATGTCATCAGAGATCTGAGTTCTAAGTTTAACTGCTTCGAGGCCAGCCCCAATGGAACCTTTTGTGCACTTTCTTAATGAGTTCATGACACCATTGTCAGTGCATTCAACCTTCACCACAACAGGACATTCTGACAATAATGACTGCGCGAGTGAAATACTATCAATAGAATCAACTTTCTCTGGTGTTGGGACAACACAAGTCATCTGATTTATAGTCATGCAATTATCTGCTACAGTTCCTTGGTTCTTGCATTCTCTTGACCCACCTGCAATTTGTCAAAGTAATATTATGTGCAAATACATTAACAGAAGGACAATAACTTGGGAGATTACAGCATAAGATTAATTACCAGAATGCCTTCGTTCCCATAATACCCTCTCAATCATCTCTTCTTGAACAGAACCAGAATTGGAATGCTGTAGAAGGTCAAAGAAGCGAAAAAAACAAATTACTGATAAATATATGGATAGGATGATAGCTTAACAAGGACTTTACACAGCACCTCCTTGACAGGGTGTTAACCCCAAGGGAATTTTTTCCCAGCATGTAAAGCTATATACGTAAAATTATGAAGTTGGCATCTACTGACACTCTGTGTTTAGCAACATGGAATCCTCACGGCAAATTTTCCATTTGAATTTCATACAGTAGCCTTATGATTGTTTTTGGATTTCAATTTCTAAAATCTTATGTCCTCAATTCTAAATGAAGCATGCTTGAACTTACGGTGTCTTGAAAAAAGTTCTACATACACAACGGCTAGCACATAACAATGGCGACAATACTACATTACTTCTGTAACATCTATATTAGTGGACCACGCAACGGTTGATGAATAAAAAAGAAGCCATTTTAACAATGTCGTTTTAGGATTACCAACTTGGTAATTTCAAAATTAAGAAATACCAGACCAAAAGGGCAGAAAACTACGATGGTTCCCTATCTCAGCCCTTGATATTGCACATACCAAATGTATCTATCTGATTACGTGAAAAGACTGCCATTTATATTAACTCAGAGGTGTTAATCAAAAAGACAAACTTGAACTGACTACCCATCATTACTTCTCAAAACTAAAGCACAATAAAATCGTGCCCACTGCAAACATTTCAGGAGTTCCAAGATCAGACCCATAAATGCTTGCACATAAAAAGTACCAAAATTATACCTGTGAATCACATTCATCATTTTCCTTTTTAAAAACTAGAATGCCAGTCGAATTTCTGCAGCAATCAAACAAAGCTTAAAACTATAAAATCAAAATCAAAAACAGCTTGTAACAAAAAGGGGTGAAATTTAATAACTCACATGGGTTCGACTCCAATTTCGCAGTCCGGTTTAGCATCGAAGCCCAAATGCAGACGCTGGCTGGCTAACAACAATTTCAATCGCTGCTTTAACGGCACACGCTCCTGCTCCTCCGACCAAATGGATTTCTGAACTTCACTTTCAGATTTTATTTCAGATTGAGCCATTTCAGGGGGAGAATGGTTCCTTACTACTGCCGATTAAGATGATTTTGGGATCATTTTAAGCTTCGAAGATATACTGAAAAAAGCTAGGGCTTTGTGCACAGTCACAAAGCAGTAGCGTGGGTTGTGTACACAAACTGTGGACGTGGAGAGAGGAGAGGGGATGAAGCTGCGTGGGTTTTGGATGTAGAGGCGGGTAGTGGAGTGGAGTTGGGTGATGGCAATGCGAGTTGGCGCGCGGAGAGAGTACAAAGATTCTAACTTGCAAAATGCCCTTTCCGTGAGAGAGTGAGAGAGGCGGCCCCGCCGGGGGGGGGGGGGGGTGGGGGGGGGGGG
>CAIGRK010202455.1:0-11483 GCA_903798315.1 Fraxinus greggii
TATAATGGGCTCAAACAAGCTAATTACGTTGGCATGAACTGTACACCCCCACGCCCTTCCGTGCATTATCTTTTCCATTTTGCCCCCGTCTCTAAGATCTCTATACCGACATATTATTTGTAATTTATACATAATCCTGGGGCATTGGCAAACTAATTCAGTCGATCTCGCCTCTTTATAACCCAAATTTGCCCATTTTAATCTAAATTTAGAGATGCCAGAAATAAATTTCCTAATTGAATAAATATTTAAGTTATTGTAACTGGAATTTAATTATGAGGCCATCGTCGGTTTGGCCGGAGAATTCCACTGCTGCCTCTCAATCGTCATCGTCGAATTTTCAGCCGTTGCAGTTGCCGCAGCTGACGTCTCATGCCTCCGGCCGGGCTCACCACCAGAATTTAAGGCAAAGGTTAAAATTTGAACCCTAAGTTTACCTTAATTTTTACGTTTTGATGATGAAAGGATCTGGAATTTGATTATTTGCGAGTGATTAGTTATTTGTTAGCTCAATTTTGAGGGTTCTAATGAGCTCCTGCGCAATCCGCGTTCAATTCCATATTTTGATCCATTGAGTCAAATTGCGTGCTTTAATGGGGAATCGGTAGCTAGTTTCAGATTTCACATTTTTCTTTTTCAGGTTTTTGCTAAGATTTATGGATTAATTATATAATTTATATTGCAGTTAAACATGAAATGGACAATAAAATGTGGTCTGTTGTTGGAAAATTAATGATTTGAGAATTGTTGGTGGCCTTCAAAATTCACTTGATGTATCAGTCTTATGCAGTGGCTGAGACAAGACTCAGATCTTAAGGACGTAGTATTTTTCAAAACATAATAATATTTGAAATAAAAACCAAAAAATGATTAAAAACTTATTTAAATTTTTTTCTCAAATTTCATTGGGGTCCAGTGGGTCTGTCTCTGGTACTGGTCTTATGTCTAACTGAGCATGTACGAGCATGTACATCACGAGGTGAAATTTGAATTAAATTTTCAATAATTTGGTGGCAGAGGTTAGGGTCTAGGCTGTCTAGCGGCAGTAGATAACAACATTTTTTTGTGTATTTGGTGATTCTTTTACATGCTTACAATTTTGACTCTGCCCAACGATTGTTGCTGGATGTGAAAGCTTAATTATTCTGCGTTCAATTTTTTTAATTTTTTATTTCTTTTCATGGGTAAGCTTATACAGACCTTTTTACCACTGTGTACGAAAGCACTAAAACTTTAACCAGTCTCTTTTCATCATTTATGCATTTCTTTTATTGTATTTTAGCTGCGGTATACGTGGTCTTATATGGGCTTATAGATGATCCTCTCGGTAACAATTTGTTGCTTATGTACAATTAATTTTGGTCTGCACAGTTGCTTCACATTTATTATTTTCTTTGAAAAATATTTATGATTTATCTTTCATGTTGCATAAACCGAACTTTAACAACTCTGCATTTATTTGTGTGGATATTTGCTGATACGGTTTGATATGCTATGTGCCAGTTGTAGAAATGTATTTCACCTGTTAGCTCGGAGGGAGGTATCTCCTCGAACAAAGCGATGTCCCAAGAGGTATTGGGGTGAGGCTTCAAGTCGTGGTTGTAATTCCTCTGGATTAAAACGTGAATCAGCAATAGATGCGAGAGAAGAGCTTCTTTCATGGTATCTATGTTGTTCTCTGGTGCTATTTTGTAATTTGTAAATGGCCCTTTTTTCTCCATGCTAATTAATGTCTTGAATCTGTTAATTGACATATTCCAGGGTAGAGGCAGAGTCATTGCTACATTTAGCAGCCAAGTATTGCCCAATCTTGCCTCCCCCCAGGTCAACCATTGCAGCAGCCTTCAGTCCTGATGGGAGGACACTTGCTTCTACGCAGTAAGTCTCACTCTCTTTCTTAATCCACATAAGCTAATTCACTTAGATGGACACTGATTAGTTGTTTTCAGTTGGACGTTCAAGAAGTTTATTCTATTTTTATGTTGGCAGTGGAGACCATACTGTAAAGATAATTGATTGCCAAACCGTAAAATGTTTGAAGGTGTTGAGCGGTCATCGGAGGACACCTTGGGTGGTACGGCTGTCTTCTGATATCTTTATATCATTTTTGGTTATATATTGAAGTAATGAAATGCTACGATACACAATTTGGTAGCCATTTTGTGGTAGCGTGTTTTGACTTCTATCGATAAAGAAATAAAGAGAAAGGATGAGGGAAAAAAGGAGGAGAGGAGCTTAAACTATAATATTGTTGGAAGGGGATTTTGATTTTAAAAATAAAAGAATATAGCAACGTGCGCTCATTATTTTTTAGGCTAGGTAGAAACAAACCCATTGACATATACAAATACATTTGAAGTTTCACCAAGTGAATAAATTATTATCCCTTACTCTCATTCTTGTAGACAATATATTTGTTTAATATGTACCTCATTGTCGATAGAGAATGTGCCACATGATGTCTGGCCTCTACTAAAATTGTGTGATCAGCTTCTGGCAATAGATATCGTATTTACTAATGTCGTATTTTTGTTGCACTATTTTCTAAGCTTAAGCTGTCAATGTTTTCACTGTTCCATTCTTTCTTGGTTATTCTACCTTGTCTATGGAACTTCTGCAGGTTAGGTTCCATCCGCTGTATCCTGAAGTTCTTGCAAGTGGAAGTTTAGACCATGAAGTTCGCTTGTGGGATGCAAAAAAAGCAGAGTGCATAGGATCACGTGATTTTTGTAATATTCAGAGTTCCAGCAATAATTATATACCTATTTTGTCATTTCAAATTCCTTAATGTGGTTGTGCTGAATTTTTCTTCCTGCAGACCGTCCTATAGCTTCTATCGCCTTTCATGCCCAAGGGGAAATTTTAGCTGTAGCTTCAGGCCACAAGGTTAGGAATTTCAAACATGATTTGCTGTTTGTTTAATTTTGGATGGGCTTCATTGTTGTTGACCTTGTAATATGTGACAGCTCTACATGTGGCACTACAACAGGAGAGGAGAGGCTTCCGCACCAACTGTTATACTTAAGACACGCCGATCACTCCGAGCGGTGCATTTCCACCCGCATGCTGCCCCATTTCTTCTAACTGCTGAGGTACGGCTTGTTGTGTTGCTAAATATGTTCTTTTTCTGTGCATGAGTTTGATATTGTTTGTCATTGTAGGTCAATGATCTTGACTCATCAGACTCTTCCATGACTCTTGCAACTTCCCCAGGGTACTTGCACTACCCTCCTCCAACCATATATTTGGCAGATACTCACTCGGCTTATCGATCTAACCTGGGAAATGAGCTACCCATCATGCCTATACCATTTTTAATGTGGCCTACGATTGGCCGAGGTGATGGAAGACTACCTACTCAGCAAACTGAAGTTGACACAAGCTCTGGTGTTTCACAACAGAGGGTGGATTCTTCTGCCTCTGTGCGGCTTCTCACATATTCAACTCCATCGGGACAGTATGAACTAGTACTGTCTCCAATTGAATCTGGTAGTTCTCCTGTGCGAGAAGAGTCGCAAACTAATTCTGTAACAGCAGAAATAGGAAATACTGTTTCTCAGCCTGCCGTGGATCCAATGGAAATAGATGTGCAACCTGAAGACAGAAGCAATCAGTATTTTCCTTTCTGTGATCCAGCATACTGGGAACTTCCCTTCTTGCAAGGGTTGCTGATTGGTCAAAGCCAAGCTGCCCAACGTTCAATGCATGGACAAGATGAAGGTTCTACTGAAGGTTTGCCTGCTTATGGAGAAATGGGGAATCCATCGTCAATGGTTCCCCCAGTTATTCAGAATACTGTTGGTAATTCAAGAAGTGCAGGAAGATCTGGTTCACATCACCGATCTTCACGCTCTGGCACAATACAAGCAACTGGTCCTGGAAATGGTGCTACTCATAACAGTATTCAGCATGATCAGAGCAGTTCTCAATCTTACATGAACCAAGTCCATTCTGAACTAGCCACATCACTGGCTGCAAGTCCATCTGCTGAGTTACCTTGCACTGTGAAGCTTAGAATATGGTCTCACGATGTGAAAAATCCTTGTGCATCTCTCGACAATGAAAGGTGTCGCTTAGCAATTCCTCATGCTGTACTTTGTAGGTATGTAAATTGTTTCCTGTTTGTCTTTTTGAACATTGTTGCTCATTTTAAGGAAGCAACTGACAAAGAGTTAAAAATAAAATAAAATAAATAAATTGATTCATTTGCTATTAAGAAAGTGGCTAATGAATCTCAGAATTTCTAATTGTGATGTTACTGAGAAGTTTCCACAGTTCATGAGCTAAATCTCTCCATATTTTCAACCCTCTGTGTGGGTGTTGGTGTAGTTTCCAAATGATTACAGACAAAACCAGAAAGGGATTTTTTTTTTTTCAGAAGAATCCTTATTCCCGGTTGTTTAGAGGTCAACTACTGGAATCATTTTCTACCATTATGGTCGGTTCATTTCTATGTCTACCAATTGCTTACATGCAAGATGTATATTGCAGTGAAATGGGAGCCCATTTTTCACCATGTGGAAGATTTTTAGCAGTCTGTGTGGCTTGTATCCTGCCAAACATGGAAGCTGATCCAGGTTTCCAAGCACAGGTTCAGCATGATGTTGCAGGGGCCTCGACATCTCCAACAAGACATCCAATTTCTGCCCACCAAGTTATGTATGAATTAAGGACATATTCTCTTGAGGAGGCTACGTAAGTCCCAAACTTCTAATATACTGCCAGTATGTTCCATGATTACTCCATTCTGATGGTATTTATCACGTTGAACTGATTATGTTTTAATTGTGTAGATTTGGCTTGGTTCTAGCTTCACGGGCCATCAGAGCTGCTCACTGTTTAACTTCAATACAGGTTAGATTTATTATTGAGATTAGGGGGCTTAACGCCATGTGATTTCAAAAATCATATGCTGAAGCTGAATTTAAAAAGAGAAATTTTTACATTTGGATGATGGTAGCTATCCTTATATTCTCTGTAAAATGGAAGATAATTTTTTCTTAACCTTTTAGATGTATTTATAATTGCAGTTCTCCCCTACCTCGGAGCACCTGTTACTTGCCTATGGTCGCCGTCATAGTTCACTTCTTAAAAGTGTTGTGATTGATGGAGATGCAACAATTCCCATTTACACCATTCTGGAGGTGAGTACTATGTTGCATGGTCACTTCAATTAGGGTGGCGTGCTCGTGTCGGATATGTATCAAATATCGACACTCATCAGATACTTTATCGTAATCATTTTTCTTTCTTTATAAAAAATATTATATATTTTTAACTCAAAATTATTAATAAATAGCATATATGTACTTATTTTTAAAAGATTTTAACAAGAAAAATTAATAATAAGTATAAAACAAAAATTATATTATATAAATGAAGAATTTTAAAAAAATTAATCTACACATCGGCAACATAACGTGCCAATACTTTTTTTTTTCTTTTTTTTGAAAAATTGCGTATTGGCTTGTTCGACACGTATTATATTGGACACATGTGTCCGTGTATCATAGGTAAGATATCAGATATAAACTCTACTATGCTGCTTTACAATGCACATTATCTCTCTCATCCTGTGCGTCAGTTTAGACGGACTCTCTTATACATTTTGTTTATTCTATCTTATGATTAACTTGGATTTGTAATTTTTGCGCTGATCCCACATCCATCATATCATTTTCTATTGATTCTAGCAGAATGCTAAAAAAGAAAACGTGTTTGTTAAACAATCATTTGGAAGGTAGAAAATAGTTCACCTTGTTATTAAAACTTGTAGAAAGCCATCTGGTTTTCTCCTTAACAAACATGGGAATGGGAACTGACATGAGACATGACATCTTATATCAATAAGACATTTTTGAAATTTGTATTCTATAATGTAACATCTAAGTGACTAAGTGTTTGTATTTGGAAATTCCCAAATTTGTCTTTGGACAATCGCCTGGAATATCTGTATAATTATTTCTTTCAGATAATGAATTTGCACAATCTTATAGATGTTTGTATATAACAGAAAAAGAAAAATATCTAACTTCCAAATTACAAGGCGAAAATAGGAAGAAATTAGTACTTCACTAAGCCCTTGTTTGACAACCATTAAAAAGAGTTTTTTTGTTGGGGGAAATGAGTTTTGGAATAATTAATTTTTGAAGAATGTGTGGTTAAAAAGTAGAAAAAATGGATTTATGTGCAAAATATTTTATTTTGTGTGTGTGTGGTTGAAAATGAGTTTGAGAAAAAGAAGTTTTGTTTTAACCGTTGTCAAATAAGGGCTAAATTTGAAAGCAGTTAACAATCGGTCTTTGACTTCCCTTTTTTATAGGGATTCTAATTTCCTAAATTTGATACACAACTAACAATCAACCTTTGACCTTCCCTATTCCTAGGGGATTCTGATGTGTAAACACTCCCCAACAATTTGGAGAAAATATATTGTCCATTCGACAATCTTGCTTGTGATAATTTGGAATGCTCGAATTGGAAGCCCTTTAGCCAAGATGTCTGTCTGTTGTGCGTCCATTATAACATAGGGAGTGTATGTCAAGCCATTGTCGAACTTTTCTTTGATGAAGTGTATGTCAACTGCCACATGGTTTGTGCCCTTTAGCTAGGCACAATCGTCTGCAATATTGATACTTGACATGTTGTCATATTACAACTTCATTTTTCCTTCCCGTTTGACTTACATAATCTAGAATAATCCTTACGAGGAAGCTCACATATTTCATGTGCCATGGTTCCGAAATCTGCCTGTGCATTTGATCTAATCCCGACTCCTTGCTTCTTGGTTCTCCAAGTAACCAAGCTACCTCTCAGGTACATTCTAATTACTATGTTTGATGTTGATCATCCTCATCTACTTCAGCGTATACTTCCAATCTTAACTTCATACTCTTTTTAAACAAAATACCCTTTGTAAGGGTTGAATTCCAAGTATTCATGAAATCAGTAAAGTGCTTTAAGACGACTTTCTTGTTGGAATGCATAAATTGACTCATGAGTTATAACACTCATGCCATAGGCTATATCCAGTGTGCTAAAGGATAAGTAAATCAGTTTTTCAACTAGCCGGGACCCTTCAATACATATCTCAATTGTCTCCTCAACATCACAAGTTTGTGATTCTGTTTAATGGAATTGTTGAATGATCACATTTTGGCATATGCCAAATCAAGAACATATATCTACTATGATATGAATTTACTACTCTTTGAATGAACCACTTCAATGTCCAAGAAGTACTTCACTCTCCCAAGATCTTCTATTTTAAATTCTACGACTAGGTGTTCTTGAGCCATTATTTTACCCCTTAATCATCTTTAGCAACTGTTGTGTTGTCCACAGGGAAGTATTCTTTGTTGAAATTGAGTGTTTAACTAAGAATATGATATTGTTGACATTGAATACTAAGATTTGTGTAGCAAGACACACTACCTTATGATGTGTGATGGTAGGACTTTGTCTGTACTAATTGCGTGATCACTCAGGAGACTCTATGTTCAACAATATATTCACCAGAAATTGTTACCTTCAAGTGTTGGTTATCTGTATATTCTTCTTCTCAAATCCTTTTGTTTCGTTATATGTACGAAGTAGACACAGGACTAGAGCACACTGAATAATCTCTGAAGCTATTGTTATTTATCGATTTCTTGATTACTCCTCTCAGAGTTTGTTTTATATCTCAGATTTACAGAGTTTCTGATATGAAACTTGTGAGAGTTCTTCCCAGTGCAGAGGATGAGGTCAATGTTGCTTGCTTCCATCCTTCAGCAGGGGGTGGACTTGTATATGGAACCAAGGTAAACAACAAAATTGTGTCAAGAATCTCTAGTTTGATCTTGTACTCTATGGATTTCTTCTAAATTCTAAATACTGCAGGAAGGAAAGCTGAGGATTCTTCGTTGTGATCTTTCTCGTAGCTTTAAACATGAAGGATCTTGTTTTCCGGATGAAAACATGTTTGAGGTATAAGAAGGCATACATTTATTTTTCATTTGCTTCTTTTCTGTCGCTCAAGCTGTTTTTCAATGTATGTTGTGTGGGGAATTTACTTCTAAGCCGAATAGAATAAAGGATTTGTGCTTGCAATAAGCTCGCAGAATGTTTTTCATGCATATCCCCCGTCAGTGCAGTGATGCTAAGTAAGGATGCAATAATTACAAGTCCATAGTTTACTATAGCATATTGAGTGACTGATAAACAAGCAGTCTTTCCCTTGTCAAAAGAATCTTACTATATCTAGGCATTTGCTCCATTGAACTGTCACAGAGAAGTTATATATTTCCATAATTTTAGTGAAACATCTTTGTTCTTTTTAATATGCCAGAAGTGATTCTAATTTATGGCCATTGGAGATATCTCATCGCTTGTTGTATTACGAGAGAAGCTTTGCTTATATGTTTCAGATTTTACCCAACTGAAACTCCTTTAGAAATAGATATTACTCCTTTATGATTGTAGATACTTGGATCTACATTTAATACAGCCTGAGAAATGGTTAAGAATTGATGAACCATTTGATTATTAAACTTTTTGAGATTGGCATGCCTGTTGAACATACTTAGCGAATAACAATCTGGTTCCATCATATTCCTAGTCCACTGTTCTGTAACTTACGTGCACCAACATCCAATATTCTTTCTCGCAAGTTTATCAGGATGTTGTCCTTTACCTGATGTACCCATTGTACTGCTGGCCAGTCTCAATATTGAATGGTGAATGATCAAGTTATTATGATTAAAGTTGCTCTTATTCTATATTATATATTAATCTTACTAACAATTAGCTAATTTATTCAAGGTTCCTTCATATGCATTGGAAGGCTGATTATTATTGATCAAGGGCAATGTATGCGATGTGATACAGCTTGATAATGGTTTGTTTTTCTCCCAGATTTACTGCCTTTTCGGGTCTTCTGTTGGGGTGATTATAATACTTAAAAAATTACATCTGGGGTATGTCTATGGATACGAATTTGTTGTGTTAATTTGTGTAATTCATTTCCTTTGATTGCCATTCTGGTACTAGCTGGCTTATAGACAGAGCAGCCTCTTTGGATGCAATACACTCTGAAAGACTCGTCTATATTTATCAGGGAATTGAGATGTTTCATGATTCAGTGGCGAGGGAAGATGGGATGAAGAAGTTACAAAATTATGAGATTTTGGAGGGAGAATAGGTGCTCTCCCCTCCCAGGCCGTAGTGCCCATGTTGCAAAGGTGTCAAACACGTTTTGGACACTTGGGGGGCACTGAAAATGTGATTTTTGTTTTTCTAATTTTAACATGCTGGAGGACATTTTGGGATCAATGTAGAGTAGAAACCATAACAGCTTAATATAATAATATGAAAAAAAATTGGAGTTCATTGGATGACTAAATTTGGGAAAAATTCGAAGTTCGTTGGATGACTAAAATTGGGAAAATAATGGAAATAGACTAGAAAAACTGGATAGTAACAGCGTATTTGTCCAACAATTATATAACATGGGCTGAATCCTTTTCTTGCACCAAATGTTGGATGCTTCCCTAGTTTGAGAGGTCCTCACTGTTTAAGGGACTTGAGTGCTCCAATATACCACTAAAAGGAAAAATACTTTTGTGTCCCACTGATCTTTAGCATCGCTTACTTGTTCATTAGGTCGTTGTTTTCCGAGGCCAACAGCCTGATACTATATATGATGCAAGTTGATGGCATACCTAAATGTTTCAATTGTTCAAATGATACCACGGTATGCTGTTATAAAGTTGTTCTGCATGACTGTTAGGTGATCAATACTATACCATTTTTACTGCCTCCATCAAGAGGACAGCATGTCTGAGTGTCATTTAGATATGCCAGTTTGTTCTTAGGTGGCACTTGCAATTGATTTGTGAAAATTTATGTGAGGATGGGCGGGGTTGGTTAGAATATAGTTTTATGATTTTTCAAATTACTCCATGTGAATACTGAAGCCTTCTGTATGCATATTATATTTTACATACGTAAAATCTCTACCAAATGTTCGAAGTCCTTGGGGCGTGTCCTTGTGGATGGTAAAAATTGGGGATACCTTCATTGTAAGAGATCAAAGTTTTTTCTATGAATTCATCTAATTTCTCACATTTCAATACTACTAATGATAACTGTCTGGTTATATTCCAGTGAGTTGCATTTGTTTCACTAAAATCATGAATTTATTGAAATATTTTTCTGCAGGGTGTGAAATTGCAGATACAACTGAGAAATGTCATAGTCATCTGTGAATTTGAATTTATGTCCATGAGGCAGTGAACTCAGAATGTACTGCTGCTTGAGGAAATATGCTCCTGCAAGTACAAAGAGAGTTGTGTACAGACAACGTTTTTACTTGGAAAGAGGTTGGCACTGCTTAGACGTGTGAAATTTGATAAGTAAAATTCTGCCCGTCCAGCTTCTGGTGGCCCTGACATTTTATTTTCATACGCCTCGTGTAAATCTTATATTATGTGTACTGCATAAAGATATTCAAAGAATTAAAACATTTAACATCTAATTTAACAAGAGAACAGACTGGACTTTAAGATCAAAGTTGAGACATGCTGTGACTTTTTTGTCATGACTATCCGTTTTATGCACTAGGACTTGGTCTATCACATCAAGTATGGAATGCTCGGAAAAAGTGGCAGGAAGGCGAATATTTGATCCAGAATGTGAGGTGGATGAAATTTACTTCATTGATGATTACTGGGCTAGAATAGACGAGCATTGCTCCTGGCTTGGCTTGCAAAAGAACTGATGCATGGCTGGTTGAGAGGTAACCCTGGAAACTAGCAAAATAGCGCGCTAGGCTAATAATGGCCAGTCATGATATGTGAATCTTTTAACTTGGAAGACGGAAGTATCGAGTTATTCTTCGATTGAGGTATGTATGCAGAGGATTGAACCACATTCCAGTTAGTTCCTCAAAATTATATTAATATTCTTGTAGTTCTTGATTGACGTTAACGTTGTCAAATCTCAGCATTAGTGGCTTTTTTTAATAGTGGTGTTAGAAATTGAATTGTCTGTGAAATGAAAAATGTTTCTCTAAGTCAATCTTTTGCGCGACGATGTTTATTAATATTTTCCGTCAATAATAGAAATTTTTTACTGGTTGGAAGACCCCTGGTTGTCCTATAAATCGTGCTTCGTGCACGAAATGAAAGAATAAATGGCCCTTTGATTCATCGGGTGACAGGAAAACCCGTGCCCTTTTCTTAAACATGCTATTTTAGGACACTTTACTATCATGTAGTTCAATGCTTTCTATCTATAGAATGAGAATTTGTGATGACAGCAATTTTGCACGGGCTGGCACCCCGTCCTATCTTTCTCAATATGTCTGAAGTATTTAGACACATTTGATATTTCCTAACAAAAATGTAATGTACATCATAGTTATGAAAGAATTGAATATTCTTCCACATGTTATGAGTAAGTTGCAGAGACAGAAAGTGTTGCTACATTGTAGACTTTTACTT
>CAIGRK010202499.1:0-20122 GCA_903798315.1 Fraxinus greggii
TCCACTATAGACAATGTGGGCTACAGTTCAATTTCAAACTTGTTCTACTATCTATTGTAAACCCTGCAACTCCAAGATCTGCTGCTCATTCCAGC
This sequence comes from Fraxinus greggii, assembly GCA_903798315.1. Taxonomy (NCBI): domain Eukaryota; kingdom Viridiplantae; phylum Streptophyta; class Magnoliopsida; order Lamiales; family Oleaceae; genus Fraxinus; species Fraxinus greggii. The sequence goes on from CAIGRK010202499.1 coordinate 96, forward strand.
CTTGTCATATGCTACCATAGATACTATCTAGCCAACCTGCTAGATCTCCCCATCTACCTCTTGTAGCTTCCAAGTTCTGCTGTACTTACAGTCTCACAATCTTCTACCAAGATTTGATGTAGCAGTCTTACAATCTTCTGCACACGTCTCCTCCAAGTGGATATCCAGAAATCACCTATTCCTTTTCTTTTTGATGTGCTTGTAGTCCAACTTCTCTCAACCTTCAGCACCTCTAAAATTTAATCGAGAATGTACATTCCTAAAGATGTTTAGGAAGTAGGTGTTTTGGATTCCTAAATTTGATATTTTCCCTAACAGGTGGTTATACGATCTCAAGAAGAAAGGATGACTCACAATGAAAGAATATGTTCTTGGATCTTTAAAGAATGCTATGCGGTAAAGAATAATAATCAACCACAACATGATTTCATCCAATGGCTTGGGTATTAATAGGTGAGGCTAGTTATGTTGAATGAGCTGGAAAAAAATACTTCAAAACAGCAACTTAGGATTTTTCGGATCAACCTGTCGCTCGAGCAATAAGCTAGCGACAGGCGGGCGACACACTGTTGCTCGAGCGGAGCTCAGCGACATTTGAGCGACATGCATTCTGTTTTTGTCGCTCGAGTTGTGTCCATGCGATAGGCTAGAAAAAATGCGGCGCCATGTTTGTCTTCTTTTTCTGCTCGAACCCTAGACCTCATAACCCAATTTATACAAATTGCATACTAGGTCCTTGACTTTTACAACACGTTACAAATTAATCATTTTGTCTAAAGAATCGCCAACACTAAAAACCTAACACATAGGAGCCAAAGTTTTGTGTGCTATTATTGGTACAAAATGTGCAAATCATAACGAAAAAATTGTCATGCAATAGTCAACTGGTTTCAATCATGCCTACTAATTAAAATAACATTGATACGACTATTATCCATATTTGTAAAGAAGATATTAAAACTCCCAAATCTGATGAAAAATGCTAGGATTTCACCAAAAAAAAAAACTGCCAAATTAATTTAATAAATGATCATAGCCAGCTTTAAGAAAAAAACTAAGAGGCCCTATATATTGTCCATGTTTCTTCCCCAAAATTATTCTCAACTGAATTCTTGAAATCGACCCATTTTTTTTATATCCTTTTGAAGAACACACACCTTAAAATGGCAAAGAAACCTAGCATGGGTCGCCAAAAGATTAAATTTGCAAAAATAGAGATCAAGAATCACTTACAAGTTACATTCTCGAAACGTCGAACAGGGCTTTTCAAGAAGGCTAGCGAACTTTGTACACTCTGCGGGGTCGAAATTACCATTATAGTTTTCTCCCCAGCTGGAAAAGTATTCTCTTTCGGGAACCCTAATGTTGAATCCATAATTGACAGGTTTTTCGACTGAAATCCGTCGCTAAATCCCAGCACTGCATTCCATTTTCTTGATGCTCACAGGATTTCTTCTATCCTTGAACTAAACTTGCAACTCAGTCAAATTCTTAATGAAATCGAAGTGGAAAGAAAAAGGGGAGAAACATTAGAAAATATGAGAAAAAATAGTCAAATCAAGCACTGGTGGGAAGCCCCAGTAAATGAATTAGGGTTTCATGAGCTTGAACAATTAAGGGATGCCATGGAAGAATTAAACAAGAATGTTACTAATCAAGCTCTTAAACTCTTGTCCGAGGTGACAAATCCGACTTCCTTTTTCGATATAAATAATATTGGAGCTTTTGATCAGTATGAGGCTGAACCTACAAAGACCTTTGTAAATGCATCTGCTGCTGCTCTTAGCAATAACTTTGGATTTTCTCATGGATTTTTCTGATATTCATTTTTTAATCTCTTCAATGGCAGTTCTAAGCTAGTATCTCACTAACCTTTATTGTATATATATTGATTTTATTTTTTTGACAGTTATGGTTTAGTAATAATGGAATTTTTCTTCCTAATTTATGGTCTAATTATTAACGAGATTTTGATGAATTTATCTATTTTTGGTTACTGTATCGGAGCAGCACAGAAATATATTCCCAAGTTCCTATAAATGAAAATATTTATTCTTAATCGAACTCCCTCTCCTTTCTCTCATCTTTGTTAAAAGTTTTATCAGCTTCAACTGTTACTCAAATTATACCCTTATTCTAATCAAAGTAAACTCCCCTCGTCTCACCACGGCGAACTATTTCTCATGGAAGGTCCATTCTACGTCTCTCTTTTGTGGCTTGAATCTTCCTCTTGCTCTTGATGGAAAAAGATGGCGTCTCATCTCCCAATCCAGCCTATTTTTCTTGGATGCACCAAATATGTTTTTATTATGATTTTATGTTGTAGAATTTTATTATTGTGAACTATTTATCCATGGCATGGGGTCAATGGACATATAATGTTCTTAGGAGTTTGCCACATTATATGTGTGTGTGGGGGGTGCGGGGTGGAGGTCAGTTTCTAGAATTAAAGAATTAGTCCTAATACACCAAATTAACCATACATACCAATTATGACCATTGAAAAACTTTAAAGATGACTTCCCTCAAATTCATAGATATGATAGTTTGGCAAACTATCCTTTTTGGTTGGATTCCACCTAGTGATATTGATAATCACACTAAAATTAGTCTTGATATTGAGTGGAATACAGGTTGTTTGAATATCAATAATTCAATAGTAAGTAATTTAAATCAATATGATTGAAATTCTACATGCTTAAATGTCATATTTGACTTCTTTGATGCTAACAAGTTTAATTTGATATCTAATTGTAAGACAGCAAAGGAACCAAGGAACTTAAGTGCACAAAACCAAAAACCCTCTCCACAAAATTTGAAAATTTAAACATGAAGGGATAAGAAAATTAGTTCATTAATCCTCATTAGAGCGATGATGAATACGGCATAGAGGAAAATCTATGTGATGAAGAATATTCCGTCAATATTAACCTAAGTTGATCTAAAAGTTTCAAGTCATTTTGATTATCAACGTAACCAAAGTATGATTCTGTTAATTAATTAAAAATAATAGTAATATGCACTTGAAGAAAAGGGTAAATATTCTGTTATATCCATAAATTACGTGGCGTGCACATGACGGAAGGGGTCCCATATATGCCGACATTGTATCGACTATTCAAGTGATTGAATCTATTTAATTAAATAATAGCATCTTCAGATTGGATTGACCTATTTAATCAAGCAACATCATATTGGGCTTGGAGCTAGGTCCATCATGCCCACAGCTCATTTATTTCCTTATATATATGTGAGTTCATTTCATAATAATGTATGTTCTTTAACCCTAGCAAAATCCCATCATCACATCTCTTGCACTCATATTATTTCTCGTTTGGTCGTTGACTTGACCGTAGAAGTACAAACAGGCGTCAGACCTTTTTCTCGACCAACGGCTTGCCTCCTAACCGGGTGCTCCAGTGTGTAGGAGACATCCACATTAAGGGAAGGTGGCCAGGATTTTGTTGACGCAATTTTCAAGGTCAACATATTCAGTTTAATTCAGCATTACTGAAATTTATGAAAAAAGATATGCTAGTAACGTTCAAAATTGGGGAAAAAATGTGGTGCATATCCTATTGAATGAAATTTTTTGTCATCCTTATCATCATTAGTAAAAGATTATCGTATATTTATGTGTGCAGTAAGCCCTATGATTCATGGTTCAACACACATTACAACTCCATTAGATAATAAATTAAGAGGTCGACTTGTAATGACCCAAATTTTGTATAGAACTAATTATGAATCGTTACCAAAATTTATTGGATAAAATTGTAACAATAAGTATTTTAATGTGTTCAACCACCAACTAAAAAAATAATTTAAAAAAATGGAAATGGGCAGCGGAAAATCACACAACTATATCAAGCATTTAGTTTCAAACTTTCAATTAAAAGTGCAATCTAAACATATCCATATACAAATAAACGTATGAGAATTAAATTTTGAAATAATGTGTGTTGCAATTAAACTTAAAAAGAACAAAGGTAAGTGCTAAATTTTAGATTTTCGTCCAGCGAAATGAGGCACAACCACAACATCGGACCGCCATGCTCCGACATGACCCGTACTAATCTGTGGGGAGTAAGGGAAAAATGGTGAGTACATGAGAATACTCAATAGAACGTAAAAATAATAGTGCAATCTCGAATAAAAGATTTAAAACATGTGTCAAAATATCGTATCGTCGTCGTATCTTTAGAAATCGGTAAGAGCCTAATAAACATCATATCTTTGGTACTGGATGGCCATAACATTTATATCACATCATATCTTTAAAATTTCATAAACATAATAATTTAACAACATGAAAATAAACAATTTAAACGGGATAAAACAACTGCACCTCGTTATCCTACCTTATTAGATTAAATAAGTTCTTGAAAGATGAAAACCCCCAAAATCATGTTCCAAACTATTTTCCTGCCTCTGCTTGTGTATCATGCATAAATGTAAATTTTGTTTGTGTACCCACCATCAGGTCATACATCTATATATACATAGGCAATAATAACCTAAACCCCTAAAGAGTTGGTGCATAGTGAGAAACGTGTGGGAGTTGGATAGGGTAATTGGATAAGAGTATTCTTATCAATTTTGGATTCCCACACATGTCAAACAAACCACACACACAAAAAAAAAAAAAGTATTGAATAGTATTTTTTTGAGAATGTGTGGTTGAAAAGTAAAGTAACTTTATTGGTTTGTGTGTAGAACATTTTGTTGGATGAATATGTGGTGGAGAATCTTACTGTAGAAAACAATTATTTAGATTAATCGTAGACAAACAGGGGCTAAATAACTTAACTAAATTACAATTTAAGGAAATATCTTTCGATATCCGAATTAACTTTCTCTCGAACCTAATATGCATAATTAATTACGATCTATCAAACGAGCCCAATATCCATATTCTTATCATTGCTCCATCAATATCCAAATATTTGACTATTATAAAAATAAAATTTTATATATATCACTTTAGTCCCTAACTTTCCAAAAATATTAAAATATAGTATATAAAATAAATAATTCTACCTTATGAAAAATTTTCGGGATTCTACAATCTCCCCTCTTTAAAATATTTTCGTCTTTGAAAAGTACCTTGGCTAATTCAAGAGTTTTGGATACTTGATTTTAAGTTCATTTTCCTTCTCCCAAGTTGTCTTGCCAAGTCCATGATCTCGCAATTGAACCTTGACAAGGGAAACTTCTTTATTTCTGAGTTGATGTACTTTTCTATCCAATATCATCATCGGAATTTCTTCATATGATAAGTCTTTTTGTACCCCCAATGTCTGATAACCCACCACATGATTGGGATCATGAATATATTTTCTGAGCATCAAAACATGGAATGCGTTATGCACTGCTGCAAGTTCAGGTGGTAAGGCAAGTCGATAAGCTACAACACCAATCCTTTCGAGAATTTCGAAAGGTCCAATAAATGGTGGCCTCAACTTTCGAGTCTTACCGAATCTCAATACACCCTTCATTGGTGCTATTTTCAAAAAACTTTGTCACCAACTTGAAATTCAAAATACTTTCTTCTCCCATCAGCTTAACTTTTCTGTCAGTCTCGTGCTATTTTTATTCTTGCTTTAATCTTATCAATCGCCCTAACTGTTCGTTTAATAATTTTAGGACCCAAAATTATATTCTCTCCGACCTCATCCCAGTGGATAGGGGATCTGCACTTCCTACTATAAAGAGCTTCATATGGGGCCATACCTATAGTAGCCTAGAAGCTATTGTTGTTAGCAAACTTCACTAAAGGCAAATGTGTTTCCCAACTATCGCCGAGATCCAAATCACATGCTCTCATCATATCTTCAAGAGTATGAATGGTTCTTTCCGATTGTACATCCGTCTATGGATGATAAGCAGTGCTAAATTTCAATTTCGTCCCCATGGCTCCTTGTAAGCTTTTCCAAAATTTTGATGTGAACCGCGGGTCTCTATCTGAAACAATGGTGACTGGAACTCCATACAATCTGACTATCTCTCTGATATATAGCTGCACGAGCTATTCCATATTAAAATTTACTTTGATTGGCAGAAAATGGGCAGACTTCGTTAAACAATCAACCACTACCCAAATAGCATTGTAACATCTTGCTGATCTCGAGAAGCCCACAACAAAGTCCATCGCTATGTATTCCCATTTCTATTCAGGAATATCNAAACAATGGTGACTGGAACTCCATACAATCTGACTATCTCTCTGATATATAGCTGCACGAGCTATTCCATATTAAAATTTACTTTGATTGGCAGAAAATGGGCAGACTTCGTTAAACAATCAACCACTACCCAAATAGCATTGTAACATCTTGCTGATCTCGAGAAGCCCACAACAAAGTCCATCGCTATGTATTCCCATTTCTATTCAGGAATATCCAATGGTTTCAACAGTCCTGATGGCCTTTGATGTTCTACCTTGACCTAATGACAGACAATACATTTTTTTACGAACAGACCAATTCATCTCTTCATGTTTCTCCACCAAAATGTATCTCAAAGATCTCGATACATTTTCGTACTGCTAGGATGTGCAGCATACGGGGTGAAATGAGCCTCTTCCAATAGCTCATTTCTTATACTTTCATTTTTGGGTACACACAACCTTCCTCTAAAAGTCAGCTCATTATCTGCAAATACTTCGAACCATATACATTTGTTTGAACCAACATCAGCTTTAATTTTCAGTAGGAACGGATCCTTATCATGTGCTTCCTTAATTCGATCCCAAATAGTAGGTTGAATCATAAATGCCTTTATTCTCACTTCAGCCCGAGTCGGCAGCGTGATGACTTCCAATCTCAATTTCTCAAAATCCTTTATCAAGTGTTCCTTCACTGTGGGTAAAAACGCTAATTGTGATCGTGTCTTCCTGCTCAGGGCATCTGTAACTACATTAGCCTTACCGAGGTGGTAAAGAAAGGTACAGTCATAATCTTTCACTAACTCTAACCATCTTCTCTATCTCATATTTAGTTCCTTCTACATGAAAAAGTACTTGAGACTTTTGTGGTCTGTATAGATTTTACACTTCCCACCATAGAGCTAATGATGCCATATCTTTAAGGCATAAACTACCTCTACAAGTCAACTGAGTCATCAAACCTGCTATTTTTTAAAAACCCTCAATAAATCTCCGATAATATTCGGCCAACCCTAAGCAACTGAGAACTTCACCTACATTGGTCGGTCTAGCCCAATTAGCAACTGCTTCCACTTTAAATAGGTCTACTTCAATTGCCTGGGCGGTAATTACGTGACCAAGGAAACCCACTTGATCGAGCCAAAATTTGCATTTTTTGAATTTGGCATATAATTTCTCTTTCCTCAAGGTTTCGAGTACTACTTGGAGTTGTTTCTCAGGCTGCTTCTTATCTTTAGAGTACACGAGTATGTCATCAATAAATATTATGACGAACTGGTCTAAGTACTGATGGAACACCTGGTTCATTAGATCCATAAAAATAGCTGGAGCATTGGTCAAACCACTCTTTTAGTATGGAGATACTAGGTTTGTCTCTTTCGGCACTTAAACTTTTAGTATGGAAACCCCACTATGGAATATAGACCCAGTGTCAAAAATGAAAAACCCCAGTTTTGTCTCTTTTCTTTTGTAGATTGAGTGCTTTCGACCTACCGTAAGAAGTGCCGAAGAGGAGCAGCTGTTTCGAGATGTTGCAGATTGGAGGAGAGGAATTTTTGGGAGTTTTCCTCGGTTCGAGTCTTCAAACAGCTGTTTTGATTCTAGGGCAAACGAAGTGAACTCAAAAGAATTGAAAAAAATGAAAAAAAAAAAGAATAATAAGGCGCGCATTTGCGATCAACAATTGTCGTTGACTGCTAAATAAGGCGCCACCAACTTGGCTTGGCGTTTTTGCCGCGCATTGTTCCTAAATGGGCCTTTTAGAACACTGATAGAACAAAGGATCAGTAACAGAATACGATTGTAATTGTTTTTACATATATACACTCATTTATTGGAAATCGCGGAAAATTCCTATATTTCAAATGTTTTATGCTATAAACACTATTGTCATCAACATCCATTTGCTTTGCCATTAAATTCTAGAAAAAATGAGAAAATTGATAAATAAGGAAGGGCAAATGCGTCAATACAAATTTTCATCTTTAATAAAATCCACCGAAAACAATTAGGGGTTTTGTGAAAGACGAAGAGACACAAAAGGTCATATTCTTCCGGTTGCTAAACCATGTTACACTATCAGTTCCATCTTTACCCATGATACCAGAGATTTTCTTGAACACTTCTGAACTTCCAATAACTGTTATATTTTAGAAAAAGTGTGACAGTAAGTTGTAGAAGCGGGTTTTTATTTTTTAAAAATGCGTGTGTGAAATATGTGGAATTGGATATTGAAATTAGTTGTATATTTGGTATGTTTACAATTTGATTGTGATTATTGAGAATGAAGGCTCCAAAATTCATAGGAATAAGCTCCTATATATGGTAAGTTTCTCTGTTTTAGCGGCTTAAGAAATGAAGTATTTTGGTTCAAATTTTTTACGTGTTTTGTTGGAGCTTTGTTGTAAAAAACAAGTGCATGATGTTTGTTGTGGGTCTTGAAGTAATTCCTATACAAAGCCTTGTTGACATCATCATCCAACCGGATACACAGACTACTACACAATGGCTATAACACCGGTGGTGTGTTCTTCGATAAGTCGAAAAATATCAACTATGAACATGGTACTGTGATGTTTGTGGACTTTGTGAGGCTAATTACTTCAATAGGGAATGGTTCGAGGCTTTTGAGTATGTTTGTGGAGACTGTGGGCCTTTAGAATTTTACTTTAGAATACAGAAAGGGAATTTGGGTAGTGCTTTAAAGAGGTTGCATTGTGAATCAGATTTGAGTGTGATGTTGAAGGACCTTAAATGGCATAAGTTGCTTCAGATTTATGTAATTATACCTCAAGAACCATACCAAGCAAAGTCCCAGAGAGTAGTGCTCATAATGAATGGAATGAAAGTACCACAGAAGGTTGCTACATCCAAGTGTTTGATGTGGGTGAAGGTAGTATGGATAAGGTGAACATTGGTGAATGTGTGCCTGAAAATGTGGAGGATGTGTGCTCGCAATTTGAGGAAACGCTAAGATAAGAAGCTGGAGTTGGTACTTTACAACTGGTCAACATGTAGAGAACTCGAAGATGGGTGAAGAAGAACCGAAGCATGAAGGACATAGTCACGACAATATAATGGAAGATGAAACTGAATGCTTTATGGAAAGTGATTATGAAGTTGAGGTGGATCCTAAAGTTGGTGATGAGGTTGAGAAAGAAGCTAATTTTATCTCTAACTTTGATTTTCGATTGTACGATTTGCAAGAAGCTAGTGACAATGACACTGATCACAGGGTGTCAAATGAGTTACAAAGTTTGGAAAGTGAAGAAGATTAAGGAGCAACTTCTAAAACCAGGGGACGAACAGATGAATATAATCCTTGAATCGACATGGAGCAACCAAATTTCCAGAAGGGTTATCAAAATCCCCCTAAAAATGCTAATATATTTTAATAATCCCTCTTATGTCTTCAATACATTTTGTAATGCATCCCCACCTCATGAAATGGGTATGTTGTAAAATCCCTCCTACAAAATATGTTTTGTATTTTACATCCCCTACCTTTTCATTTTGTGCACTACAGGTATGGTTTTCGTGATAAATTCAATCAAGAGATCAAGTATGTTAAGGACAAAGGGTATAGGTTGCGAGCAGTATGCAAGGAGAAATCCTGTGGATGGGTGTTGTACACAAGCAAGGTGAAAGATGAAAATATTTTTGTGGTGAAAACTTACAGTGATGAACAAAGTTGTGCAATGGTCTACCAAAACAAGTGGCTAACTCCAAAATACTTAGCCCATATGCACTTGTCTTCATAGAAGGATGAGCTTGATATGTCTATCAGTGAATTTTTTGATAAATTGAAAAGGAACAATTTGAGATATATAACTAGATGGCGTATTATCAATCTAAGGACTTGGCAATTAAGATATTACGTAGCGCTATGGTTGACCACTACAAAATTTTGTGGGATTATTGTAAGCATCTAAAACATACAAATGTTGGTACAACTACGTAGTTGGAAGGTCGTGCTATGGAGTTTAAAAGATTGTGCACATGTCTAGGAGTACTGAAGATGGGATTCATGAGTGAATGCAGGAGGGTGATAGGGTCGGACAGTTGAGGCCAGTTATTGACAGTAGTAGGTAAATATTGTAATAATGGGGTGTATCATACAGCGTATGCCATAGTGGAGGTTGAGAACTGTGAAAATTGGAGGTGGTTTTTGGAGTTGTTGAAAAATGATTTGGGCATAGTTAATAGCCACTCGTGGGTTTTCATATCTAATAAGCAGAAGGGGCTTGTACAAGCTCTTAAACAGTTATTTGAACATGTCAAGCATCATACATGTGTACAACATCTTTACAATAACTTCAGTGCAACAAACAAGGGCCTTGCATTGAAAAATTTACTTTGGGAGTTGAAAAATTTAGTCTAGGAAGCAACTAGAGCTACAAATGAAGCTACATGGGTGACGTAAATGAATAAGATTTGTGATCTGGACCCTGCTGCATACGGTTGGTTGCAGTTGAAGCTGGAAGAGCAATGGAGTAAATTGCAATTTAAAGTGGGGAATAACTGTTATATGATCCTGAACAATTTATCAAAGTCCTTTAACTCGACCATCATTACTACATAGGAGAATCTTGTCAATGTTGGAAGAAATTTCAATGTATTCGATACGAAGAATTGTGGCAAGGATGGAGGCATAGAATAAATGGAAGGGAGATGTGAGTCACAGAATAATGAAAATCATTCAGAAAAATACAACACTTTCGTGATCTGAATATGTTGTCTATTTCGGGAACCAAAATTTCCAAATACGACACCATGAAAATCAAACTCTACAAGCAGTTGACCTGACTACTAGGACTTGTTCATGTCGTATGTGGTAATTAATAGGTATACCATGTAGCCAAGTCATTGCGGCATTATAATCACGGGGCATTCAGAATATAACAGATTAGGGGTTGTCTATCACATTGTTATACATTTCCAAGGTTGTGTTATGAAACTTATTCAATGTTTAGGGGGTTTTTCAACAATCAGTTTAGATCAAATGGTGTGTCATATAGTCGAATACTAATGAACAACCAAGCAAGAAGAAATGAAATGGAGGAGAAAATTGGAACATCACAGCATAACATTCACTAACATCCATTCGGTACACATATCTATAAGGCGGTCGGAGCATTATTTTCAGCCAAAAACCCGCATCACTATATACCCACAAAGAATCCCAAAAACCCAAGATCTAAATTAAAATCACTACTCAGCCTTTGCAATTCCAACAGCTATTGTTCGGATGCATTTTTAGGTCTCAATGGGCAAGGTATTATCTCCACATATCTACTACACATAGGTAAGTCAAACCACGAGAAGTACCGACAACCTCCATTTTGCTGTAAAAAAAATATGAGACCTTGAACATATTCTGTAAAAACTAGTTCAAAAATTGTGTTCGGGTTTCCATTACGAGGCGTCGTGTGCATGTCAAGAAGATTCTTCCCCATTCGCAGTTGTCCACGAAGTCTTCTGCTCAATCTTTATTTGGCATCTGCATAGATGGGAGTCCATCACAACTAAGGGTGGAATGATTGCATATACGTACGAAAGATCCGAAGTAGTGTCAAGTAATGAAATTAGGGAAATAAAGAAAATACTGGTTTTGGGTGGGTTTTATTAGAGATGAGAATTTGTATGGACGCACTTGCCCTTCATTATTTATTTATTTTCCCCATTTTTCTGGGATTTAACGGCAAAACATACGGATGTTGACGGCATGGGTTTTTTCGAGCTAAATATTTGAAACAGGGGGATTTTCTGCAATTTTCAAGAGGTAGATGGTATATCACACATGGAAACGTTAACCTGGGATATTCTATTATTAATTCTAGAATAAAAGTAGCTTGGAAAAATTTTAAAGAAATATGGCCCTTTTATATGAGAAAACTGAAAATTATTATATCCTCATATTTTATTTTCACTTTGCCTTTGTTTGGTAAGTAGGGATTAAAATCAATTTTTAAGTAAAATTTGATATAAGTAGATGAAATATGTGGTTGAAAAGTTGTGGGTCCTAAAATATATTGTTAAAATTAGCCGTTAACTTTAACTTAAATTAAAATCTGAATTTTAATTTCCACAAAACATGGTCTTACTTCCAATATAAAATCGAATTTTTAATAGATTTTGATAAAAAAATAATAATAAGATTTATTGTTGATGTTATAAATTATATATTTAATAGTGAATGACCAATATACCACTACAGCCCTAATTATTATGACTATTAAATCCCTTGCAATCTAATTCTTCCCTATAAATATGGAACTTTGGCTTTCAATAAAATACACACAAATTTATTGGTTTCTCTATATTTTTGTCCTTTTTTCTCTATTTTATAAAATGTTATTAGCACGTAGTTCTAACTAATTGAGTTAGCAAATTTTTTTTTTTTTTATCTTTTAGCTTAAATCTTTGGTCAGTTGATAGAGAATTTTTTTTCCCCAAAATCAAAGAAAGACAAGAAGCCTAGCAAATTAAATTTACAAATAAACTCTTCCTTTTTAAGCAAAATAAGGGTTAGTATTCTCTTGACTTTAAATTGCATAACAAGAGGTATAGTTATTCCATCTAATTATACAATTTGACTATACTAATTTATGATAGACAAATATTTACTTGAATGTAATTTTTTTTTAATTCAATATTCCAAAAGAAAATTGAATTATTATTCTTGAAAAAGAAATAATCAAAATCAAAATTCCAGAAAACTATTGTAGCATTGCTTGAAAAGTAATATGATATTTATATCTGAATCAATATTTCAAAATAATATTACAGCATTGCTTGAAAAGGAACATCATATTTATATTATTTTGTTATTTCTGTAGAAGCACAAATTTATACATAACAATATATAATAGTAATATTATATTATTACTTTTGAAAATGTATAATATTTGTTCATATCATATTCTAGACGAATTTCATGTCGATGTTCTTGGTAAGATATAACATTAAAATTTCAAAATTTCATAAGAATATTGATCAATTGCTCTTGAAAAAATAATAGTAACATCATTTTTCTAAACAAAAAATGATAATATTAATTTTTCTGTACTTTAGAAGTATCATGTATCCCAAAAAAATACGATTCGAGACAAAATCTATATAAAAATTATGAAAATAAGTTGTTTATTCTAGCAGAATTACAACTTCACAAATCTATAAATATTCTAGAAAAAATTTTAAGGTTTAATACTAATATTATGCTATTACTTCTAAAGAGAAATTAGTATATAGTTAATAATAATAATAATTTGTTGGTGTTCTAGAAGAAATACAAATTAAACAACTAAATCTTCAGTAGTGATTTTTGAAGAAAAATAAATTTCTATTTTGTTAATATTTCGAAAGAATATTAATTATTCCTCTTGAATAACATATCATTATTTGTTCCGATATTCTCAAAAAAATATTGTATTATTGCTCTTGAATAAGTATAAACATTAATATATTTAAGTACTTTATCAACTATTCTAATTAGCAGATAGAGAGAATTCGAAATCAATAGTGCAGAAAATTCGAAATGAATAATGGTTTAATATATCAGTGTTTCGTTGTCCAATTGTCATAAAATTTGGATATGATGTTCACAACTCATTGTTTTTCGAATTCAACAGTTCATTTGTAAGAAATAACTATGTGAACAGTAATGAATTTTTAAGTACTATAAAAATTTTCAAATTTACATCTTTGAAAAATATGGGACTTGGCAATTATTCATGATTTTCTAAAGTTTTCAAATTCAAATATATTCTTTAAAAGTCTTTTTGTTTTATTATATATTATAATTGTGTAGTTTTAGATCAGTTAAATCTTTTGATTTAGTTAATGCTCTTAAAGAAGTATAAATAGAAATTTTATTTAAACTAACTGAAAGTGGTGCTAATGCTCTAGAAAATCACAACACACTTTACATAAATAGTTCGAAAATAATATTATTTGCTCCTAAAGAAGCAAAAATAATGCATATTATTATTCTTAAATAATACCGTTTTGTATTCTTGAAAAAACACAAATTTATGCATATTAATATTCTAAAAGAATATTATGATTAATTTAAATGTATCATTATTTTTTTAAAAATATTATTCTATTACTTATGGGTAATCATAACCAAGATATATCAATATTTCGGAAGATTATTATCTTGATACTCTATAAGAGTCAATACTGCGGTATGTGAGAGAATAAATTTTTAATATTGATAGTAATTTATTCTCTACTAAGTTGAAAAGAAAAATACTAAGTTTCTAAAATGTGTATTACAATTAAAATAAATACTATAATGGACCAAAAGTTCAATTATTGAATGTATTATTGTTTGGTATGATCAGTAGAACCATCATTGGATTAATAATGATACAAAATTGAGAATTCAACGAACATTCAAGGAAAAATTAGAAAATTTTCAATTTAAAGAATTTCTATATGATGTTTGTTCTCTTTATTGAAAATTGGTCATTAATCATCACTAGTTATAATTGGGACCGAATTTTCTATATTTTTGGAAATTAATTAGAGTGATACATGGGCTCCATCACATTTAATGTTGAACATCTAGATACTATTTGTATTTAATAAATATGATACATTTACTAGATGATTGGATGATATTTGCAACTCGAAATTTTTGAAATTAACGCTCAAATTTTAAATTATGAACATAATTTAGATTATACGATCAAAACGGCATGCCTTGTTAATGTTTGTTAGACTAAATATCGATATTTTAATAAGTGTTAGTTGTGATGACGATAAATGGTTAAACATTATTATTTGTTAAATGTTTTCAATTAATCTTAAAACAATTACTATGGAGAATAAAGTGTTTTCCAGTTTTATCTTGGAAATGATGTTAACATCACGTCAATATCAAAGTTTTTTGCCCCTATATTAGACCTATGGTCAGAGCTAAACTTTCCATCTAATTCTTTTATATATATATATAATTGATTCCGCACAATGTACTGAAGTGGACATTAAAGAATGTTGAGAATCCACATCTATTTTGAACTCTTATGATATATCTTAAACTCTAAAGGGTAATATTTTATAACGCAGTTTGCTGATTTTCAATTTAATTGGACAAATGTATCAGCATTAGGGGAAGGAATTAAGAAGCAAAAAATTAGGTACATAATGCATCATTATACTATTTAGATCATCGCAAAAGATAATTCGAACTAGAAGTTTGAATGATGATTCACTTAGATGCATTTACTGATTAAAGAGAATAAAAATATCTCACGCATCAACTTTAAATGCTCAACTTGAATTGACGTCCTGAAAGGACAATTCTTTAATATTATATTTGATAAAATTATGGGACGCTTGAAGCGTGATTACATTCGATTTTAAGAGAAAAATCTCTAAAAAAAATGGAGAATACGATGAAGTTGGTCCCATTAAAAAATGTATACTTCAAAAAAGTATATACACATTACAAAATATAAAATTCAGAAAGAGGTTTAGGTACCTGAAATGTTAAAAATTGAAATATCTCAATAAATTATGTCGTTATGAGAAATAAATAGAATATTAAAAAGAGTTGTCAACAACACTTTTGTACGTTATGTACTATTATATATTTTAAAAGGTGAGAATATTGAAATAAGTTTATTGAACTATATCGAACGAAAAAATAATTGATCAATAAAACAGCGTAATCCTAGCAAAATTGAATTTACTTGGGAAATTTGAAATTACTGAACTCCCAGTCCAAAAATCTAAAAGTATACGCTTATACAAAAAGTAAATGAGAAAATTGAAGTCGTAGCATATAATGCACGACACTTAACATAATAAATTTTGCAACGATAATAGTGGAGCAATCACAATTGCATATCTTGTCATTCGATGATGCACGAAATTTGAAATGTGATTACAACCAATTCGTCAGTCATGACTATTAATGTTATTTTTGAAATATTTAATTTGCTTGAAACATATATATGAATTGCATTATTTTTTTCCTTAACTAAAGTTTTGTCCCATCAAGTTTTCCTGACAAAGTTTTTATTAAGAGAACTTTTGTAGCATACTCAAAAGAATAATGTACTATTTTTCCTTCATTACGATTTTTTCCACATAATTTTTCCTACTAAAGTTTTAACAAGGTATATTTCTTCGTGTAATGATGTCCATAAATTACAAGACATTTACCCTCAAAATAGCGCTTTTATTTATTACAAATTGTGTATGACTTCTGAAAAGAGATAACACAATCTATTTTTCAACAAATCATCACGTGACTGAAAACAAACAAAGATTGATAAATATTATATATGAAAATGATATTACTTGAAGGCTATAATAAGATAACACAAAGTATCCTTCACCAGAATTACAATACTAAGACATTGACGTATAAGATAGGACAGCTCAATGAAAAAATAATTTATTGAAATCGGGGGAGAACAATTGCACTCTTTTCCTTAGCTCAAGTTTTGTCCCATTAGATTTCTTGACAATGTCTTACGAGGCAAATATTTTGTAATGTTTCATTCAAGTGAGAGACGTAAATCATATGCTTATTAGTGAATGACCATTATAGCATTGTAGTCCAAGGTATTATGATTATTATATCCCTTGCAGCTTAATTCATTTTTATAAATATGGGTTTTTGGCTCTTAATGAAATACATATAAATCTATTGACTTCTCTACTTTCTTCTCAAGTTCTCTATTTTATAACGGTTGAAAAATTGTGGATACAATGAAATGTGTGGTTAAAATTTAATTATTGACTTTAGCTTAAATTTTAATCATTTTTTTAGTTCCACCAAACAACTCTCTTACTTTTCTTTTTAGATCAATAAGTCATTTTTTTTCAAATTAGAGAGAAAAAGAGATGAATAACACAATTCTCCTTTAGAAGTATTTTTCAAATTCAGGGCCAGATAAGAAAAAGACTCAACTCCAAAAAAAATTTAAAAAACAAAAGAACAAAACAAACTATTGTTGTGTGTTTTGTATATGATGTGTTGTCATGTGCTGAGTTTGGTCTAAAAAGAGCCAAGTAATTTAATATACTCATTTCGTTCGATTTATATATGCTAACTTTATTTATTTTCTTATTTCAATTATATAGTCATGTTTATTTATTGAGAATATTTTATTTTGTTTTTTTCGTTTACTTATATATATTTATTTAATTTGCCTAATTATATTCAGTTTACTATTAGTTATTGATAATTTATAAGGATAAATTAAGAAAGTTTTTGACAAAAATTATTTTTTAAAAACATTAAGTAAGATTTTTTTTAATTCGTGTGAAAAACAAAATCAACCTATATAAATGAAAATGATGGAGTAATTAAATACCATGTACTCAAAAATACACCATGTATACACGTAGAATGATCCTCGTATTCTATTTCCAGCCATATCTTTGTTAGGCTCGCCCATGCCACTCTTGGACCTCTTGGCCCCCATTCTAATGAATTCAGATAATAAATTGTCCCATTCCACTTATCAATTTTCAGATGGTCCAACAACTAGAGGTTGGAATGGAAATTATGAAAATCGAACCAAATCGAGTATCATGCCACAGAAAGCTATCTTCGATCGAATGTTTAGAAAAGACTATTATGCCTAAATAAACTTCTCAGCGCAACTAAAGTAATAACGACCGTAATATATAGAAAATCTACAAATAAATCTATTCATAATTCAATTTATTTGAGTAAAAATCGATTTCTATAAATAGAACCAAAAAGCCCCTTTTCTTGTGGTAAAGAAAAATAGATTTGACTTGTTTTGATTAGATTGAGTTTCACATTATACACCCACAAGTTTTGGCACAAGTTCTGGAATTATCAATAAACAATAGTCAGCATAATGATTAACACAAAGTCGTTCAAAGATGCAAACCACCTCGCTTTATTATACACCAAGCAATAACTATTATTTCTATGTTTAATATTATTTCTTTTATGACTTTGTTCCCTTCTATTCATTATAAAAAGGATAACTTGCATAGTTGGTCCCAACTTATTATTCATGTGTAAGTTGATCATTAACATTTCACTATACTGACCTAGCGAGTTTTATTTATATAAAATTGTCTAAAGATTTATCAAATCATTACGCGATTCTCGTGAAAAAGAAATCCCAATTTTAGAAAATTGAAGATGTGTGAGGGCCATAAGATAATTTGAAATTATTTCATTTATTTTTTTTCGTGATTGAAGATTCATTATATATAAAATTAAAGACAAACTTACTCTTTTATAAAGGTTGATAACGAAGTTGATAATCAAACCATAAGTTTAAGGACCAACAACGTTCATTCTTTTAATTTTATCGCAGTAATTTTGTTCTTTTATAAAATTTTTATCATGAAATTTACTGTGCTAATTAAAGTGAATTCAAATTAACTGCGATGGAAGAATTTTATTGAGATATATAACTTGTTCTTTAAGACGATTTTTTTTTTTTTTTATGTTGCAAACGAAATCCTGTGATGAATAACGATTCAGTGGGTAAACGTATGTTTTATAAGAAACGTATCAGTTTGTCCCATCATCTCTTGAAATATTGACAATTTGAAAAATAAGGATGACTCTTTTAACTCCCCAAAATTTTCTTGAACTCGATGCAAGAAAATTTATTAATTTCACTAATCTATTTAAAAATTAAACCTAAATTCAAGAAATTTGATTCACGACCAATATTCTTTTCTTAGTGTAAAGATAATCAAATACTTGGCAAAAATTGTTAGGTTTCTAGTGGGGCCCAGTCTATGATGGCCCAAAACCATTCGCTATATTTTCAAAGGTGGGATCCAACCATTGACAAATACTTAAATGGTTGAAATTCCACCTTAAGTCACTGTGGACACGTGTTGAAATGTTCGCTTGCTTCGTGGTAGCATCTAACTTTCACAATCACAGGAAAACTTTGCGTGTGCAGAACAGACTACCGTATCTATCGTGCTCCCACCGAAATGACGTCATAGGAAAGTGGGCTTACGCAACCGTCAGGGTGGGCGAGTATGAAATATTTTGTACTTTCTAGAGTAACATGGCTAAGCCGTCAAGACGAAGTGTCACATCTTACACGTGTACGCTTATAGTAGCTTTGGAGAGTAGCGATAGATAATTACTATATTGTCCTCATTTCTATCGGTCCACTTTTTTGGTAAAGGGTACAAGTAAAGATAATTTATTTTTAATTTTTTTGGATTTATCCTTTTCATTGAAATTAATGGCGTGTTTGAGTCACGTTATTTTGAAAGAATGTATTTTAAAATAATAAATTGATGAAAAATGTATGATTAAAAAAATTATTGATATAATAAAAAATATTATTTTATTAATAAATATGTGATTGAAAATTAATAAAAAATGAGAATGTAAAATTTTAATTTGACTCAAACATGGGCTAAATGCCTATTTTTACCAAATCTTCCCCAAACATGAACAATAATAATATTTTTGACGTGTTACAAGTGAGGTAGAAAATTAAATGTTGAAAATTAAACAAAAATCTGCATAAGACATGTAAGCCCGCCCCCTATTGATACCCATTATTTTAAAACTCTTTTTACAGTAAGATGATTTTCAACCACACATTTACAAGAAAATATTCTATACTTTTTTTCTTTTCAAACACGCATTCTCTTAAAATATTATTTAAAACTTTTTTTATTATTAAAATAATGGACAACAAACAGAGGCTAAATATATAGTGTGTTTGATCCACATTATTTTGGAAAATATATTTTGGAATAGTAGATTAATGGAGAATGTGTGATTGAAAAAAAAGGAAAATGTATTGATGTGATTGGAAAATATTATTTTATTAAAAATGTGTGGTTGAAAATGAGTAAAACAATGAGAATGAAA
>CAIGRK010202521.1:0-14138 GCA_903798315.1 Fraxinus greggii
TAGCAAAAAATTATCAGATGGTCAAGAAAAATTTAAAAATTATTTTCCTAAAGATTTTTTTTAGGAAAATGTTAAACATTTAATCTTTCTTATAAATTCTTAACCGTTTTGAACACGCGTTCTCTTCCTACACTTCTTTGTTGATTTCAAAGCTGGACTTTACAATATAAAATGAATCAACGGTCTTATTTAATCCTACAGCTAATATCCCTTTATACAAGTTCTATTATTTTGTCAACGCACGCGTTCTCTTCAGGTACAGGCTCAGTAACTATATAAATATGCAGCGTCAAGCCATTTTGAGTTCAGAAATTACTAGAATTTTCTTAAGTTCTTCAGATTTCTTTCATCTCTACGTATTTCAGTGTTCCGCCAAAATTCTTGGATTCTCGCTCCAGCTGGGTAGTTTTCATCGTTCGTTCAAGGTTGAGTTTAGCGAATCATTTAATGGACGAATACAAGCAATATGAACGTGTATTCAACCACTTTGACGAAAATGGAGACATGAAAATATCACCTTGTGAGCTTCAAAAGTGCGTCGGCTTAATAGGTGGGGTGATGTCCCTAGAAGAGGCAGAGGTGGTCATCACGTTGATGGACTCAGACGGTGATGGGTTGTTGCGTTTTGAAGATTTTGTGAAGCTAGTTGAAGGAGTCGGAGAAGAAGAAAAGAGAGACGATTTGAAGGAGGCCTTTAGAATGTATGAAATGGAGGGGAGTGGTTGTATAACACCAAAGAGTTTGAAGAGAATGCTTAGTAGATTAGGAGAATCTAAAACCATGGAGGAATGCAAATTGATGATAGCTCATTATGATATCAATGAGGATGGACAACTCAACTTTGATGAGTTTAAGGTTATGATGTCTTTACAGACTTAATTGGTTTCTTGTCCTTCTTAATTGTCATTCGTTTGTCGATTGCATGGGTTACAGCTGAGCACATTCTTTCTGCAGGCTATTTCCTGCACAATAGGTTATTCATTTAATTTTTCATTTCTAATGAAACCACTCTGGTGTCATGATTTTATTAATAACAATATTTAACAAAATTAGACGTGAAAAGATATTTCAGTGATCCTTCTTTTCGTGTGGAGAGAACTAAAGGTAGACGCGAGTTCTTCACAATATGCATTTCAGCAACAAGTGAATCTAGCTCCCACGTTGAGAGTGAACCACTAAAAACTATGCATTATTTTATTTCCGTTTTTTGTTTCGTCTTTTTGAGGATACACGTGACATGTCAGCCCCTTAAAGCTAACATAAGCAAGCTAACATAAGCTATGGCATAGGCATGCGTTACCATTGTGCCGTGGTCTTCTCGCAATTATGGTGCAATGCAATGTGGGATTCCGCAACGCATGATGCACCTAATAGTCGACTCATTGTTTTTCTTCTATAACCATGCGAGGTTGTTAAAATTGTGCTGTGGAAGTTTTGAGTTTGTAGTTCGATATGATGGCATGGATATTGATTGGATCACGAGTTGATGGAAAATAATCGATTTTCCATCTCAAAATATTAATTTATTAGGTGAAGTAATTCATTTTCTTATGAGTCAATCACCTACCATGCCCCTGTTTGATTTTTCCAAACAACCCAGAAATATGAAAAATATGATCGTTATCCATCACATCATACCATCAATTTTAAATTTCTATATCTTGTTTGGGACCCAATAATGGCTATATTTTTCATTCTTATTCTTCATTTTATGAAAATCAAACGGAGCCCATGTGTCTAATTGATGTAGAAATACAATTTTCAAACATTGACTACATAGCGGAACCATACGTAATCATACGATCACGTATTCAAACATCAACTACCTGACGATTATGTAGGGGCTCCTCATTAAAAATTCGAATGTTAGTTGATCATCCACCTAATGACATTTGACATCCATGTTCCCTAGGGAATAAATCTGCTAGGTCCTAATCTTTTGAAAAAAAACTACAAATGGCTCTCAAACTTTTATTTAACGTACTTTAATTGTGTAATCGTTTTGTGATATGAAAATTACGAATAAAAAATTGAGATTAAAAAAAAAAAAAGTGATTATAAAATTTCAACCAATTTGCTTGTGTTTTCACTTAGCATAGAAATAATAATAGAAAACTAATTTACACATTACGCGTTCTTTGTTTTTCTTCATGGAACAACAATGAAACGATAAAATAAAATATGAAGAATACAACTGGAATTAAAATATTTATAGTTAATTAACGAATAGCTTAATTGAAATATTTAAAAATGTGATGACATAAAACATATGTCGCAGCAATGAAAAATTCGTGACTCCGTCATTGATGCCATTAAGATGATATATCTCGTTGTCGTCTCATTGGCATATCAATGTAAGTATTTTAGCCGTGTAAGGAGTTTGTCAAGCTTGAGCTGAAATAGATATCAGTTCAAGCATGAGAGTCCTCATCCAAAAGGCTAGATAGAGTTAAGAATGGTCCAAGACTAGAAAGAAATGACACAATAATCTTTGAACTGGACGGCATGGAGGAATGCTGTCTCTCAAGGTGTAAACTGTTTCAACACGTATTCGTCCTCTCTCTCTCTCTCTCTCTCTCTCTCTCTCTCCCTCCCCTCTTCTTCCTTGTTGATTTCAAAGCTGAACTTTACAATATAAAATGAATCAACTGTCTTCTTTTCTTTTCTTATTTGATCCTACAGCTAATATCCCTTCATATACACACACACACACACACACACACACACGCTGTTGTGTCAAGCCACTTTGAGTTCAGAAATTACTAGTATTTTTTTCAATTATTCAGATTTCTTTCATCTCTACGCATTTCAGTGTTCCATCCAAATTTGCATGTTCTTGCTCCTGCTTGGTAGTTTCATCGTTCGTTCAAGGTTGAGCCCAGTTTTAATGAATCATTTAGTTGACAAGTACAGACAGTATGAATTTATGAACGTGTATTCAACCGCTTCGACGAAAATCGAGACATGAGTATTGCCTTGTGAGCTTCAAAAGTGCGTCGGCTTATTAGGTGCGGTGATGTCCCTAGAAGAGGCAGAGGTGGCCGTCACGTTGGACTCAGACGGAGATGAGTTGTTGTGTTTTGAGGATTTTGTGAAGCAATTTGATAAAAAGGTAAACGATTTGAAGGAGGCATTTGGAATGTATGAAATGGAAGGGAATGGTTGTATAACACCAAAGAGTTTGAAGAGAATGCTCAGTAGAATAGGAGGGTCTAAAACCATGGAGGAATGCAGATTGATGATAGCTCATTATGGTGTCAATGAGGTTGGACAGCTCAATTTTGATGATTTTAAGGATATGATGTATTGTTAGAATTAATCGGTTTCTTTTTCTTCATAATTGTTATTCATTCATCCATTGTATAGGTTACTGGACACATTCTTTGTTGGGTGCGGAGCTAGATTATATATGGCAAGATATGAAGTATTAATCGCAACAATAAGAATACAAGAACATGAATTATTTTGAGATAGTAATTAAAAATTTTATTCCCTATAAAGGAGAAAAGAATACAACAATATTGTAGTCCTATACAATTCAAACTTTCAATAATAATTTAATTTGTAAAGAAAAGTCTACTATATAGGGTTACTTCCAAACCCTAATGATAGCACTAAAGATGGAAACAAGATAAAAAAAAGTTTTGAATAAAGAAAATAAAGAAAACTTGGATTGCGATGGCGCTCGAGCGTCAGGCTTGCGCTGGTGCGCTGCTCGAGTGTCTGCTAGCGCTTTCAATCATCCTTGGCTATTTCGTCATATTCAATCCCAACACATCAAATCACGCAACTCTAATCTAATTTTGATCACAAACCCAATAATTTCTACCTTGACACAAATTCCATTGCAACGAACAAAGCTTCGATATTTCTCCGCCTACAGAAAAATTCGACAGTAAGGAATGAACTGAACTCTTCAACAAGACCAAACTAATAGAATAAATGAATTCAAGCATTGATTTGCAGAATTACCCCGGGTTCCCAAATAAAGTCGAAATACACCCTGAAACAGAATTAATACTACAAAATGGTTTTGCAGAAGGCTCCATGTTAGACTCAACACCTTCAACTACATTTAAAACATACGCAACAAAATCGGCTTCCTCGTACCTATCGCCACTAGGTCTATCCCTAACAATTGGATATGATGATACCGTAGGTGATGTCGGCAAAGTAGTATTACCCATAACCCCTGAACTAGACTGTACTATATTTTTTAACACAAACCCCAAACCAAATCCTAACTGTACTGTACCAAACTGAATGTCCATCATGGTACTAAATCGTTGCTCATTTTTTTTCATGGATTCTGCACAAC
The DNA here is from genome assembly GCA_903798315.1 of Fraxinus greggii. Lineage (NCBI taxonomy): Eukaryota > Viridiplantae > Streptophyta > Magnoliopsida > Lamiales > Oleaceae > Fraxinus > Fraxinus greggii. Next base: position 4,319 of record CAIGRK010202521.1, read on the forward strand.
CTTGTAAGAGATATAACTGAGACTTTTTCCGTCCCTCCAATACAATATGAACAACTTTGCAAGCCTTCAAAACTCCACCTTCACCAAAAAAACTTGTATCCTTTTGAATCAAGAGTAGGCAAAGAGCTAAGATTTTTCTTCAAATCTGGAGTATGTCGAACCTGATCGAGTGTTCTAACTATCTCATCCAACAGCTTAAAATCTGACTTTACCAATACCAGCTTCCCAACAAACTGTGTTGTTTCCCATGACTAGACACATTTTGAAATTGTTTTATATGTTGAAAAAGAAAATCTCGATTGGTACACATATGGAAAGCACAAGCTAAATCAAGATTCCAGTCCTCATCAGGTTTTGAGTCGCCATCAGAAATAGCCAATATATCTCCATCATTCAAATAGTTCTCTACGACATCGAGTTCCCCTATAGTTTTTCATCGTTTTCCCTTCTGAGCAGCCAAATTTTCTTTATTCTGCAATGTGTTGCAATCACTCTCCATGTGCCCATTCTTCTTACAATAAAAATAAACTTGATTATCGAAATTAGATTTCGACCTACCCCTTCCGTGAAAACCAAGGTCTTCTCAATCTCAGTCCTCAGATCCAACAAGATACTTCATCTTCTCCTTTGAAAATATGTTATCATACACATCTTCAATTGTGAGAGTATCACGACTATATTAAATCGTGTCTCTAAATGATATAAAAGAAATAGGTAACAAACACAATTGAATTAAGGTGAAATCTTTTTCATCGTACTTTACCTCCAAGGTCTTCAAATTAAAGACAATTTCTTTAAATGTAACCAGGTGATCTTCCAACGACGAGAATAAAAATGCTGATTCAGGTACAGTTTGCTGGTTAGATTCTTAGTCATGAACAATTGCTCCAACTTCAATCATAACAGCAGCACTTATCTCCTTTAAAACGTCTCCAAGAATATGATTCGAAATATGAAGATGAATTCGTGAAAGTGCCTTCTGATCCTTACGTTGTTTCTCCTCGTTGTCTAAGTTGAGGATATCTTGTCAAATCCCAACAACGCATCATCCAAATCTATCTGAGCAAATAATGTTCGCATCTTCACCTACCGCAATGAAAATCTTGTGTTGCAATCTAAAAATGGAATATCATACTTAATGGTTGTTAGGTGTGGGCATGAGTTGGGTTGGGTTGGGTTTTCCTTCAATCCAAATCCAACCCAATATGATCAGTTTGATCATATTTTAACCTAACACAACCCGTATAAAAGTTGAAACCTCACCTAACCCAATCCAATCAAGAATCGGCCGAGTTGAGTTAGGTTAAGTTGGTCTGTTTTGGACAACTTGTCAACAAAAACTAAAGTAGGCGGGTCGAGTTGAGCGAATTTACAATTGACTCTTATTATTAAGTCTCCATAGTTGCAATGAACAAATAAATCTGAATTATTTTTAGCACTTCATGCCCGAAAATGTTACATGGACAGATTGATATTAAACTATATGAAGCCAAGAAATGTTTTTTGGCAATTAAAATGTTTTCTTTTTTGTTGAATGTCTATTTGCTTATACTGTTTTTCGTAAAATGCATTCTATCCAAATCTTATAATATTATTTTAAGAGTTTTCAAGCAACATCATAACACTTGTAAAGTTCATAAATAGGGTCGGGTTGGATTGGGCGGGTTTATTCGATTTTCATGAGTTAACCTATAACACGACCCAACCCAACCAACCCTTGTAAAAACAACAAAAAAACCGACGCAAACCAGTCGGGTTGGTTCGGGTTGGGCGATTTTGGGGGGTTTGGTCGGGTTTTTCCCACCCCTAATGGTTATTATCAAGAACGTGAATCTCAAACAAATGAAACTTTAAGTTCTGATGCCACTTGCTATGGGCAAAATGAGACTTTATATGGAANATATCATACCACTTGTAAAATTCATAAATATAGTTGGGTTGGGGGGGACGGGTTTATTCGATTTTCATGAGTTAACCTATAACACGACCCAACCCAACCAACCCTTGTAAAAACAACAAAAAAACCGACGCAAACCAGTCGGGTTGGTTCGGGTTGGGCGATTTTGGGGGGTTTGGTCGGGTTTTTCCCACCCCTAATGGTTATTATCAAGAACGTGAATCTCAAACAAATGAAACTTTAAGTTCTGATGCCACTTGCTATGGGCAAAATGAGACTTTATATGGAACGATATGAAGTATTGATCGTAACAACAAGAACTCAAGAACAATAATTAATTTGGCAAATTAATTGGAGATTTTATTCATTATAAAAGAGAAAAGAATATAACAATATTTTGTTCCTACACAATTCTAGCTTTCAGTAGTAATTTAACTTACAAAAAAGAGTCTACTATATATAGGAGTACATGTCAAACCCTAACGATAACACTAAAGATGGAAACAATATAAAAAATGTGTGGAATATAGAAAATAAGCAAAACCCAAATTGCCCAACGCTCGAGCGCCAAGCTCGCTCTCGCGCTTGAGTGTCGCTGGCAGTAGGTGGGCAACAACTCTCTGTTGAAAACTCTTTCTTGCCGCTCAAGTGTCCATCTAGTGGGAAGCTAGCGCCGTTAACCCCTTTTTCCTCTTTGGACTCTATTTTGACGTTTTCAAGGTCCAACACATCAACTCATGCAACCTTAGCCTAATTTAGGCCACAAACCCAACAGTCTTTTTGTATGTTATTTCCGATACAATTGGTTATTCTTGTAATTTTTTTTAATAAAACCACTCTAGGTGGCATGATTTTATTAATAAGAAAATTTAACAAAAATAGACATAAAAAATATTGGAGTGATCCTCCTTTTCATGTGGTGAGAACAAAAGAGACATGAGTTCTTGACAATATGCATTGTTCTTCAGCAACAAATGAATCTAGCTCCCACGTTGAGACTAAACTACTATTAATCACGTGTTACTTTACTTTCATTTTTTTTCATCCTTTTGACATAGGTATGTGTTACCCTTATGCCATGGTCTTGTTGAATTTCTTGTGCAAGGCAATGTGGAATTTTAATTTTGGATGTAATAGCGTGATGACAGTATATGTAAGGGTCAAGCCAACTGGCTCGACCCATAAACACTTGAGCTTGACTTAGTCATATGGACGAGCCAAACTCGGTTGGTATACAAAAGTACTGCTCGACTTGGTCCATTGCCTCGTGGGCCTCATGGGTCGAACCAAGTAGTCCATGAGCTGAGTCATTTTTTTTGTTTTTTTATAAAAATTGAAACCCTCCTTTTTGGGGGTTTGAGACTACCTACCTTTAATTTAAGCGTAGTTAAAATTATGTACGAATAAGATATTACGTATACAATTTTTTAGTTAATCATAAAATTAAATAAAAATATTTATAAATAACAGAGTTGGATATTGAAAAATCATTAGCTATTAATATGTCAACTTTTATCTTGAATTTGAAACTCTTTTCAGTTCTTTAAATACATTAAGTTTCCCTATGTAAGATGCAATGTTTGTAACATATGTACATAAAGTTCAAAGAGCAACATATATAGATGACGTCCTTTACCAAATCCTACAATCATGACATTGAAAGAGTGGGGGACTCTAGGAAGTGTCAAAATGTCTCGAAAAGCCTTGAATGCAACCAATCTATTACATCCAATATCTTACAAGTTCGATCTAGATTCATATCAAAATGTAGAATTGACTAACTCTCATTTGGATTAATCTATTGAAGAAAGAAGCGTAATAGTATAATTTACAGTCAAGCTATATATATACTTTTTTTTCGAATAAGTTAAGTGTATAATATCCAAAGTATGAAAGTAAGGTACAAGATCATAGGGGCATACCCCAGAGAAACAATGCTAGAAATACATGCTTCCTAGCACAAAAACAATAGCCTAAATTAGTGCTAATAACCTAGCCACAACAATAAAAAAATATCCGCAGAAAAACCTCATGAGTATTGGAACCATCCATTCTCATCAGATGGAACCAAGCCCCTACATAAATCCAGTCGTGCACAAACAGAAAACAATGTCCCAAATAATAATAGACTCATATTTAGGAGCATCACCATGCGTTCTAGCATTAAATAACATAAATCGAAGCCGCAAACATCAAACGAATAACAATGGAGCTCACTGATCTCCCATAAAACTGTTCCATCCAAGAAAAAGTTTTTGTCCAACTCCGCTGATCCCAATGCAGGGGACATTTAGCATACATAGCATGCCAAACAGGCTCAAAAAATGGGCAGCCAAAGAAGAGATGATCCAAATCCTCCACCGAACAACCACACAATACACAATGCATAGAATGTAACAAACAAAAATGAAAAACCTTTATCTGTGTATAGAGGCCACCTTGGATTACTGGCCAAAAGATAAATGCGTGACGGGGAATAAACTTAGGGTACCATACAACATGATGCTAGGTCACCCTAGGGCAGCGAAGTCGAAGAGACTCCCAAGCACTCCGAACAGAGAAGACTGCGTGCACATTATCCACCCATGGAAATACATCCTTTCTAGTATCATACAGCAGAAAAGTATAGGTACCTTGCATCAAGTCAAACAATAATGGGAAACGAGTTGATGGCCACCTCCAAGTATCACCCTCAACAATATCTTCCACATTTGCTTGCCTACTCAATCTAGAGTCATGAATGATCATCTCATTAAAAATTTTCTCTAAAGGGTCAAAAGGATGCCAATTATCAAACCAAAGCGAAGCAAGTCTACCATTACCAATTCTAAATTGCATTTTGTCCCTCCCTATACCCTGAAGAACAAGAATCTTCTTCAAACTCCAAGAGCAACCCCCAGGACACTTCAATTCCCAAATATTTCTACATCTAAATAAGTAACATCCTACCCCTATAACCCAAAGAGATGAGGCAGAATCCGTACGAAGGGACCAAATGTGCTTTAACATGGCAGCCTTAGCCCAAATCTCCATGTTCCAAAGACCCAAACCACCCTCCTCCTTAGGCATATAAATCTTTAACTAAGCCACTTTAGCACCACGGTGCCAAGGTCACAACCTTTCCACAAGAAAGCCCATAGAGTTGCCTCCACTTGATTGATCAAAGCCTTAGGTAAAATAAATACCAAAGACCAGTATACCTGAATAGAAAAAAAGCACAGACTTCATAAGTTGTAACCTACCCGCATAGGAGAGCACGTGACAAGTCCAACTTTTAGCCCTAGTTATAATACGATACACCGACACCTTACAATCTAAATCCCTCAATTTGGTGGAGATAAGTGGAACACCAAGATAACGTACTGGTAGGACGCCGTCCTTATACCCCAAAACATCAAGCAAATGATCCTTAAGATATGAAGAAACGCCATTAGCAAATAGATTACACTTATTTGAATTAGGAATAAAACCAGAAAGTATTTTAAATCAACTAAGTCACTCTCCAATAAGAGAAACATAACCAACCTGAGCTCTACAAAAGACCATAATATCATCAGCAAAACACAAGTGGGTGATCTTCTCCTTCTCATACCTCCAGTGGTATTTAAACACCTGATCAGCAACCATCAACCCCATTAACCCTGAAAAGACCTCCATTGCCAAGATAAATAAATAAGGCAACAAAGGATCTCTCTATCTCAATCCTCTCCCACCAGCAAAGAAACCATGCAACTCTCCATTAATGGAAATCAAAAACCAAGTGGTAATAACACTCAGTAATCCACGTAACAACCCTTTCCAAAAAGCCAAGCACCTTTAAGACCGCAAAGAGAAAACCCAACGAACAGAATCATAGGCTTTCATGAGATCAACCTTAAGAGTACACCTAGGTAGTGCTCCATTATGGTGATAATTCCTCAACAACTCTTGGGAAAAATGGATATTATCACTAATATGTCTCCCTTTAACAAAAGCAGTTTGTTGAGACCTAACAATATCTGGATGCACCATCTTGACTCTATTGGCAATAAGCTTTACAATACATTTATAAATAGTATTGCAACAAGAGATAGGCCTAAAGTCTTTTACCTAAGAAGGATTTGGAACTTTAGGGAACAATGCAATTGCAGTAGCATTAATTTGCTTCAATAGATGCCCCGAGTCAAAGAAAGACTTGATGGCACATAGAATATCATCCCCACAATACTCCAAGCCCTCTTGAAGAAACCGACATTAAAACCATCTGGCCCGAGAGCCTTGTTATCTTTCAAATAGAACAAAACCTCATTAATCTCCTCGAAGGACATATCTCTATCAAGGGTTTTGTTATGCACCCCTGGAATACTCTTAGGAAAGGCTCTTTTAAGCAAGTCCACATCTAGACCCTCATCGCTAGGCTACTGTCCAATGAGATTTCGATAAAATTCAACAATAAATTTACTAACCGCATGCGGCTCCTCCAATGTCATCATCTCTACAAATGGAAACCACCTTATTCTTACCATGACTTTTCAAGCCTTAAAGAAGAAAGCAGTATTCTGATCCCCTAAATTCAACCACTTAATACGAGCTTTTTGTCTCAAAAAGCCATTATTGACCTTTCGTAGCCAAGCATCATCACTGTGTAAAGATGAATCCAAAGGCGAATGCTGAATCAAATGTTGAACATGCTCTAAATCAGTTCGAACTCCAGTAAATCTTCTAGGTAGACATGAAAATGCTCCTTATTAAAATCTTTCAAGGTAAGCTTCAACTTCTTCAACTTCGAACATAAACAAAACATAGGAGTTCCCACAACCGCTTTACCTTAAATTCGATATACCGAAGGGAAAATCAGGGTAATCCATCCAATAATAAAAGAAACTGAATGGAATATTCTTACGTGGTAGCTCTCTAAGTTTCACAACCATAGGAGAATGATTTGACACACCAGCAGTAAGAAAAATAGCTTCTGATCCCTGAAACTCACCCTCCTACTTCAAATTTACCAAGATACGATCTAGGTTCTTGAGAGTATGATCAGATACATGCTCATTAGACCATGAATATAAACAGCCTTTAAACTTTAAATCATCCAAATCCATTGTTTCCATGCAATTCCCAAGATCGTCTTGCCATGCAGGCCAAGAAGAAGAACCACCTTCCACCTCTAAAGGGGAGTGAACAGAATTGAAGTCACCCATGAACACCCATGGCAAGTGTACAAACCTTCCATGACTAGCTACTAAATCAGCCCATAGATCAACATGCTTGACTAGGATATTATCCCCATATACCACTGACACCATACAACTCCATTTACCATTACATGCATTAACACGAACATGGATATCTTGAGTTGAGCAACCCNATCAGCCCATAGATCAACATGCTTGACTAGGATATTATCCCCATATACCACTGACACCATACAACTCCATTTACCATTACATGCATTAACACGAACATGGATATCTTGAGTTGAGCAACCCACAAGCAAAATAGCTACATCATTCGGATTTCAACATACCTAAATTCTACCAAGTGAAGAACAATTATAATTAGTAAGGACACTCCATGTCGGGAAGAGAGCATTCGTCACCTTATTTTTATTCATCTCCTTAATTTTAGTTTCCACCAACCTACACAGAGAAAGCCTATAGAAAGAAATAAGGCTCTTTACTTCAGATTATTTGAGGAAGTCATTTAGCTCTCTGATATTCCACATCCAAAAAACATAATTAAAGTCAAGGAGAGAACTACAGCTTCAATATGCCTAACGCCATCTGCCTCTCCTAGGGGAGTGATGCTTCTTGACCTTCTTATGCTTTCCCTTCAACCCAATCTTCTTCTTTTTCTAAAGTGAATCTATATCTTTTGTTGTCAACATGTTAGAATGATGAGTAGAAGAATTACTATCGTCTTCATTCAGAATGGCAAGTGGAGCTAGAATTACTTCACCTTCTTCCCCTAGAACAGTAGTCTCATTAGGCACCATTTGTAATTCTAACGTAGGAGATACATCAGAATTCTAGGTCACCAGCTGCTTATCAAGATCACTATGCAAATATTGCTGATCAATCTCTCCCTGAACCTCCTTAGAATTATCAACCAAAGTATGAATGTCATCTTCTTTAAAAGGAACAGCAACACCAGTATCAACAACATTACATGTAGACTTCTTCGTATATGAGACATGGGTCCAATCATCATGGGTAGGTGGTTTCTCATTAGCTATACCACTCGGGCCAGCCTTATCCCTAGCAACCCAAACATTGGCAAGTTTTTCCTGATGCTTACTCTCACTAGGCTTAGTTTAAGACGAGCAAGAGTGGCTAAATACCCCCACATTTCCAACATTTAACAGGGACCCATTCAAACTCAGCACGATTAGCTATCCAATCCCCATTCGTACAATGAAAATCAAAATCCTCCACTAACTCCTCCAAAGCATTAATCTCTACACAAACACGCGTAAAACTAAGACGATTACGCGTAAGAGTGATCGCATCTGTATGGAGAGGACATCCCACAACACTTGCTACATGACTCAACCTCTCCGCTATCCAGTACTCAAAAGGGATATTACAAAACTTCACCCAAATAGGAATGCAACGTAGATTCTCCTTGGCTGGAGTCATATGAGGTTGTCAATGCTTCAGAACAAGTGGCCTAGAAGCCATATAAAATGGCGCTCCATTAAGAACTAAAAGAGCTTGGCGAAGAGAATCGAACTTGAAAAAATAGAAACCAGCATCCGAGGATAGAATCTCCTTAAGCCCAAACCTATCTTACAATTTGTGAGCAATGGAATTCACAACTCGAAACGCAAACTTCTTACCAACAAAGGAGCCGACCAATGTCATCCTCTACATTTCACAACCCAAAACTGCCACGTCTATAGGAGGAACCACCTTCACTCGACCATTATCACAAGGAGGTTCGATATAATTTAAGTCCAGAGAAATATCTAGATACAAGTCAATTACTTAAGACCCATTTAATAACTTAGCATAAGATCTTGGCCTCAATTTTCCCAATTTTGATGTCACTTCACCCTCAATTGGATGAATGTAGGTTAAATTATTCAATTGCAACACAGTAGGAACTCCAATTGGATCTACCCTTAAATGCATACCCGACTGGTTCAAATCTCGTTTCTAAACCTTGAGATCTTGACCTGTTTTTGTTGTTAAATCTCCATAGGAACCGACGACAAAGAGAGGTGAAGTATTTGGTGATTGATTTGAAGCATGAGTGTGGCCGAAATGTGGGCTGCCGCCTCATTGAAGTCCGTGGGTTGGGGTGTTTCAGTGGTTGTCGTGGCTGAATTGGGTGGCATGAGGCCAGGTTGGGATAAGGAGGTCCTATCGTCGCCTGTTCATGCCATATATACACTTTCTCTTACATCTTTCTTTACACTATTTCACATGACAAGATTTACAATCTTGAGTTTCAACTCATCCATCGTGTATCATTGCACAAATTTCCTCCGCATAGTGGAGGATGCCATCCTTTTTCTCAACAAGGATATACATCTAGCTTAATTTTATAATTTATCCTAGAATTTGCAGAATTACTTAAAAAATTTATTCAAATATCTTTGTTATGGGTAAGAATAGTATTAAATAGTAACTATATGATTCTTACAGATTTTTGAGTCTTAACCATATTATGATGTGTGTCATAATGCTAGAGGCTAGTCATTATTGTTATTTGATCATTCATCTACTTTTATGAGATCAAGACTAAAAAACCTATTACTCATTTATTAATCAAAAGATGTCAGATTTTTTATTTTTTGGTCAACTGAGGGACTAATGGACAATTTTCATCCATTTATCCTTCGGCTACAAGCAATTAAAAGGTTTGAGATTGTAGGTGTTACCAATAAAAGGTTACGATAAAAGTTGTAACCAAGTAAAATTTGGGACCATTGCTATA
>CAIGRK010202530.1:0-14539 GCA_903798315.1 Fraxinus greggii
CGCACGAAACGTTGAAGGTAAATGCATAAATGTCAAGAAATGAAAGGTAGAGACGATTTTAACAATACATGTCAAAGGTATGAACGTTTTGTGCCAATTACCCTATTAATAATAGTGAATATTATATTTTTTTTTATTTTAACAAAGAACAATGAAATAGTATATATATATATATTTTTTTATTTACTTATTTAATTAAAGTCACTAGAATTTTTATTACATTGAAGAGGGTTATGGAGATCGAATTTCCACCTCCCATGTGTGAATTTCCCGCGGTCGCATTAGATCCAAGTGAATTCAATTTTAATGAAAGTTTTCAAAAAGTCAAATAAATTTTATAGAAGTCCATAAAAGTTTATATGAAAGTTCATAGAAGTCTACTAAAAACTTTTATTAATTTCTTATAAATCTATAAAAATTCACGAATTTTTCAAAAATTATCACTTGAAAAAATTAAAAAAAAAAATTTTCCAAAAAGTCTACGCCACATAAAATCAAGGATATAATTTTTAACCAGCTTTCAACATTCGAGTCCTTTCAGTCGTCCTGCTTTAACACTTCTTTTCATTCTATATTATTTTTATCGTGTTATTTCATAATGCGAATTTGACTTTTGTAACTCATGTGAATATTATTTATTTTTTTCCATGGAAAAGTGACATCAATTGATTGCATCACAATTATTGTAATTGGGAAATTTCCATTTCTACATAAAATAATAATTTTGAGATTGTTAAAAATATGTTCTTTTTGACATTTTGAAAAATTATTTTGAAACACCCAAAACGCAGTTTGAAAATTTTGGCTTGATTATAACTGAAAACACCCTAAATGACAAATCTGTCATTTTGGATTTTATTTGTAAATTTTTAACTTATTTTTAAAAATACGTTTTCGAAAATGGGAAATAGAACGCATTTTCACTATTTTGAAAAATCGAAAATATAAAACAACTTGAAAATAGTAAAGAGAACAGTCTCACAACTTCTGTAAAATTGCAGAACACTCGCATGGGGTGGGCTCCATGTGTGTGAATGCTGTTCTCTGTAAACACTTCAGCACCTAATTTGCCGGCCACGGTTACTTTTGCTTTGAACTTTTATTAAATGCAAATTTGATCTCCGTGCAAAGACTTGGCCCTCGACCTCCATATTTACACCAGAAATACATTGAACAAGCTCAAATTCTTTCCAACAATTTTATTATATTAATCCTGCTCGACGCCCTTCTTCCTTTCTTTCTTTCTTTCTTTCTCAGGAAATGGCTGATACAGTTCTTGATTTTCTGTTGGAAGACTAGAAACTGATAGTTAGCAAAAACACTTGCTTTATTATTAGCGANTTTGCTTTGAACTTTTATTAAATGCAAATTTGATCTCCGTGCAAAGACTTGGCCCTCGACCTCCATATTTACACCAGAAATACATTGAACAAGCTCAAATTCTTTCCAACAATTTTATTATATTAATCCTGCTCGACGCCCTTCTTCCTTTCTTTCTTTCTTTCTTTCTCAGGAAATGGCTGATACAGTTCTTGATTTTCTGTTGGAAGACTAGAAACTGATAGTTAGCAAAAACACTTGCTTTATTATTAGCGACATGGATCAAATCAAATCAGTTTATGACGATTTTAAATTCGTAAGAGGGCAGTTGAAGGATAATCACAATGGAGATTGTTTCCTGGAACAAGTTAAAGATTTGGCTTGTGAGGCACTAGAGGACCTCGATCCATTTATTTTAAATGTAATCTGGAAAGAGGATGAAGAAATGTGTGGGAAGATCTGTCATGCATTTGATCCTCCAAAGAAGCTCAGATATATTGCGGAAGCAATCAACTCCATCAAGAAGAAGATGGAAAATAATCCTTACGCTGTTTCAATGCCAATACTTGAAGTTTCTACTCAAAGTTTGTCTGAAGCAATCCGGCCGCAGGTAGAGTACGACGAAGTTTTCTTGGGGTTTGAGGACGACATAGCAAAAATAAAAGATCAACTTACTGGAGACCGAAAGCAACTACAAATTATCTCAATCATTGGCATGGCTGGAATCGGTAAGACTACTTTGTGTAGACGTCTTTACGATGATGATTTCATTGTTCATCACTTCTATATTCGTGCGTGGACTTGTGTATCTCAAGAATATAATGAATATCGAAAGAGGGATTTGCTGCTCAGCCTTTTAAGTTGTATTGTGAATAAGGATGAGATAGAGACAATGAGTGATGAAAAACTTGAAGATAAATTGTATAAACGTTTGAAAGGTCAAAAGTATCTCATTGTTATGGACGATGTCTGGAATATAGGGGCTTGGAATGATTTGGAAAGATTATTTCCAGATACAATTATGGAAGTAGAATTATAATTACTTCCCGGTTAAATGATGTAGGTTTAAGTATCAGACGGGGTAGTACCCTTCACTGTCTGCGGTTTTAAACTTAATATGAGAGCTGGAATCTATTGAAACATAAAGTGTTTAAGAAAAGTGAATGCCCTTCAGAATTGAATGAAGTTGGAAAAGAGGTCGCGGCAAAATGTCGAGGGCTACCACTGGCCATCGTTGTTGTAGCCGGATTACTTGCCAAGAATGAGAACTGAGACTGGTGGAAGCAACTTTCTGGAAGTTTAAGTTCTGTTCTTGCTAATTCTGAGCAAATTATGGACATACTAGCACTGAGTTATGATCACTTACCTCGTCCGTTACAATTTTGCTTCCTGTATTTTGGAGCATTCCCCGAAGACAGCGATATTTTGGCATATAGGTTGATCTGGTTATGGATAGCTGAAGGGTTTATTGACCATAGGGAGCGGCAATTTCCTATTGAAGAATTAGCGGAGGACTATTTGAAGGAACTAATTAATAGAAATCTAGTGGTTGTATCCAAGAAGTCATCAAATGGAGGAATCAGGAAGTGTCGTGTACATGAATTGTTGCGCGAATTATGTCTGAGAAAAGCGGAGGAAAAGAAAAATGACTGGCACAAACGAGTTGCTTCTCCATCGACTCCTATCTTATCATCAAACAATCTATGCTTCCATTCTCATGGCTTCCACGACTTGTCTGAAAACCCAGCTTCAGCCTTCATGCACAAACATTCGCTCTCGTTTCCGCTATGCCTCTGAAAGGAGTCAACCAGGCAAGGTGATCACTATGAAATCATTTGTGTTTAAATTTCTTTGGGCCTTGAATCTATACTACATCCTTCTGGAGGTCTTCCCACTTGAAATATTAAAGCTATTTCATCTGAGGTTCTTAGAGCTTTGGATACGCCACCTTGACAATCTGCCCCTAATGATATCAAGCCTATGGAACCTAGAATCCCTTGTTATTACCAAAGAGGACTGGCGTGGAGTTGTTATACCGAACGGGATTTGGAAGATGTTGAAGCTCAGGCATATACGCATTCCAGCAGAAATTGAAATCGAGACACCTTTGTCTAATAGTGGGTGTCCCTGTCAGTTGAAGGAGTTGCAAACTCTTTCTGCCCTTAAGCTATCTCATTCAGTCGAGGATGCTGAGGATATCTTGGCTAGGACTCCAAATCTTAGAAAACTGACATTCTATCGGGGTCCAGATGAGTGGGAAGGTTTTCTGTTCCTAATCTGGCGAATCTCAGTAATCTCGAATTCTTGAGGTTGACTGTAAATAGTTGGGAACCTACGAACTCGAGAATTCCCCAACCGAATAAATTTCCCGAGAACTTGAAGAAGCTAATATTATCAGGTGGACACCTTGAATGGAAGGAAATATCAAAACTTGGCAAGTTACCAAGGCTGGAGATTCTGAAGTTGAGACGCAATTTCTTCAGTGGACGTAAGTGGAAGACTAATGACGGAGAGTTTTGTCAACTAAAAGTCTTGAAGCTCTCATGGATGGACCTCGAGCAATGGATAACATGTGCTAGTCACTTTCCCAACCTTGAAAGGCTCGTGGTAGAAAGATGCAAAAATCTTGAGGAAATTCCTGCCGTCCTAGGAGATGTTCCTACATTAGAAATGATTGAGGTTTATTGGTCCAGCTGCTCAGCAGAGGATTCTACAAAACGAACACAAGAAGATCAGACGGAAATAGGAAATGTTGGACTGAAGGTGATTATTAATCCATCAGACGAAGAGGAGATGATGGACTTCTTCACAAATTTTGGGCTTCTGCATCAGGAGGGCTCTGAAGAATGTTCTGTGAGTTAATGTAGACTCCCCCTTATTATTATGGTTTTGAATAGGACATAACATCCTTATAGACTATGATGTCTTTTGTCTATCCCACTCATAACAGGCTATGCTTTCCTCTCCTCTTTGGGTATTATTTTCCTTCAATTATTTTTTTGGCCTTCCTTCGTATAAATTGGTATAAACTTAGGGTGCTTGGTGTTTGGAGATTTAGTATCCCCTTTTAGTCAAGCGAACTTAGACAAAGTGAAGTTAGTGGACCCCACGAGCACATAAACAAGTGTTATATAGCATTATTTTATGTAGAATCTAATGTCTATTTGACCATTCTATCACGTCGTTATTAGCTGAATTCTTATCATTAACTTTTTTTTCTGTTTTTGGTTTGTAGTTTTCATCCCAATTTCGTTTTATTGATTTTGACAGACAATGTGAATTGTGAAGTAGGATTCCAACATCTCTCTTACACCTTAGAAGTGAGGATAAGAAGCATGTACGCCGTGTTTCCAGAATCATTTAAGATTGCAAATGGAATATCCCGAAGTTACATCTGATGATAATTTGAATGTATATTTAATTGTTGTATGTCTTTATCATCCTCTATTACAATGAATAAATTTTTGCATACTATGATAAGTTTGTGTTGAACTTGAGTTCTATCCTAAAATGTGCGGTAGATCAATTTTAGTATAAACTCATCAATTTGGGATTTTTTTTTCGCGCTTATTCAACAATCCTCCTCAAACCAAGTATTATGTCATCTTGTCCCTCCTCAAGCGATCATCTATGAATCCAATTTCCTCAAATCAAGAAAGAGCACATGCTCAATCAAAACCCAATTTTTCCATAATGTCAATAACCACCATCTTATGCGGACACAACCATCTTAAGAGTCTACTACTTAACTTTTAACATCGTCATCTAACCTGAATTTAACCAGATCATTTTCTTTAGATTTTCATATTCGTCAATTCTGACTTATGTTCATTGATTAAGAAGTGACTAGAACCAGCTTAACACAACTCACAAACTCTACCATGATAATGGGTTGGTGGTCGTCATACCAAGTTAATGTTTCATAAAGGGCACTTTACTGTTGACAAAAAAGTTTCCATGTTACATGCTCAGATCCAACATATCAGACATTATGATAGGCGTTGGGCTGAGGTCCAATGGACTTTAATATATAAACACCCTATTTTCATCGATGTATTTTATTTCGGACAACTTGCAAAAATACATCTAAAATTAAGAATTTTTTGAAAAATCATATAAAAAGTGTTTTAGACATAAAAAAAAAATACTATATAAAGTGAAGTGTCACTTTTTTATTCTTTTTTCAGAATAAAAACCTGACATTGTCATTCAAAAAAGTGATAGAGATTCAATAAAGTAATAAAAAGAAAATGACAACCATAAAAGTGACAGAAATTCAAAAAAAGCATAAAAAATAAAAAGTGACATAAAATTTTAGAAAAATGACAACCACTTAAAAAAAAAAAAAAGAAGAAGGAACCATGCTACAAGTACAAGTGACATTCACAAATAAATACATGGCAGGATTCATTGATTTTTGTCAAAACAAACAAAAAAATGCACCATACAACTGAGCACTTGTATGGTGCATGTGAACAATTTCCCGTAGAAAGTGACAAAAATAAAAAAAGTAACAAATACTAAAAAAAAAAAATAATAAGGGACAAATTCAACAAAAGTGACAAACATTTCGGAAAGTAATTAATACTCATCAAAACCTTAGAATAGTATAGATCCACATATGTGATTATTTAGCAAATTAAGTTGTAACTCCAAGACACTCTATATTTTTAAAAAGCATATTTTGTAATTTAGAGAACATATTTAAATTTAAAAAGTAAAAAAAATTTAAATACTCTAACAGTCTATTCATCTTTAACACTTAATTTTACTACTCTCAAATATATATTTTTTATTTTTTCTTATATTTTACTTTCACCACATTCCCTCCAAATTATTATATTATTTTCCTTCACTTTCTTTGTATATACTATTTGAGTCAATATATGGAGCATTAAAAATTAAGGGTTGGCATTTTTTCCAGGAATCGGTGGAACTGGACTGAACCAAATAGAACTGGCCGGTTCGATTTCGATTCCTTTACTAAATGGGCCAATTTTGAGATCATGTATCGAGAACCGATTGGTTATGCCCTGAAAACCATTAGTAAATTCGATCACCCAAATTTCTCCTTTTGCTTACACCAAGATACACTAGATCTTTGAACTAGAACCCAAAATTATTTCACGCTAAAATTTCATTTTACATATGCTTCTTCTTTTTTCCTTTAATGGGAAATTAAAATTCAATTCTAAATAATTTATAAATTTTTAACTTTAATGCAACCCAATAGAAAAAAAATTTGTTCAATATTTCATAAGAACTCAAATTTTTCGTTGTTTCCAAAATGACCGACCGTCAAAAATCATGATAATTGAGGATTACTAAAAATAATCAAGTTATTAATATATATATTTTCTTAAAAATTATTTTTCACTCGAAATTTTACCGTTTATGCCGTGTCTAATAGTTTATCCTTTTTTTCGCTTTTAAAGTTGATCTTGAACTTTAAAGTGAATTTTTGTTTGTTGCCTTATTCAATTGATTTTTTGTATTGTTAGATTAAAATAATGACAATTGATTTCATATTCCATTTTTATCTATTTTTAATCAACAAGTAGCTTCATACTTCATTTTTATAATTTTTCAATATAAGAAATCGAATCGAACATAAATGGAACCAGTTGGTTCAACTTCGGTTCGTTTCTATTGTTGGATGTGGAACCAATGGTTTCATTTCTAAAATTCTCATCGATTCAATTCGGTTCCCGTCAGAATCGGACCGAACTAGACCGCACCCGCTCCTATTGAAAATTGGAATATATACACAATGTTAGAAACAACGTCCTAAAGGCTAGACTTATTCGATAATTTTTCGAAAGCTATAAATTGTAAATATAATTGGATGTTTTATTTTAAAAGACTATACTCTTGTCTACTTCAGAAATCAGAAATGGGTGAATAGCTTGTCTTTCGAGAATACGTAGGAGCATTCAGTTATTGACGATTAACCTTTGAACTACATGCTATCTGAAGAGGTTCAGAAATGAAAACCTGTATGAGGTTTGACATTTTGAAGTTCAATTTTTATTTTTAACTAAAAATGAAATTTTTACTCGCCAATATACTTGGGCTGTCGTCTCTCAGCAAATGCGGCAAGGCCTTCTAGGCGATCTTTTGTGTTCAACAGCTGTTCATAGCAATCCTCCTCCAAAGCCAAAGCCGACGCCATATCTGCCTCAAATCCCTCGTCAATAGCTCGTTTTGCCATCATAATTGCTAATGGTCCCTGCAATATGGTCGGCCTTAAAACAAGTAAGTTTTCCAAACAATCAAAGTGCAATTTATCGTCTCCCTCCGATGTATTACTTGCTATCTTATACATAATAAACTTCTTGGTTCGGGGAGGACCCAACAATTAAGAAGCATATGAGTTTACAGTTCACAATAGCAAGATGACTATTCCAACTAATCGCATATGCACGAATCTTGAGCAATAGCTTATACTGAACAATATAGACAGTACATTGAAATAAATATCACAGCTCAATGATCCAAATAACATAAATATCACAGCTCAATGATCCAAATAACCATGCAATGACTGAAGAAACAAAAGATCGTAGTTCACACTGCTATCAAAGCTAAATTCTAAGCTATAGCATCAGCAATGACTGAACTTAATTGGGTTACTAATCTACTCGAGCTTGGTACGTCCTCCATCACTCCCACCATTTCTTGCAACAATGTAGGCATACTTATCCACCAATTCAGTATTTCACCCATATATGAACATTGCAATTGATTTTCGTTTTGTCCATCTCAAGTAACAAAACATCAGCTTTACATTGCACATGTTCACACAACTGATCTCACAAGATCATCTTCAATGACGTTCAAGATTGGAATCCTTGATGGAAGTTCACTTTTTTTGGGGCATGATAGAACATAATTCTAGCCCCTAACATTAGAGTATATAATATCTGTAACTACTTGTTACTGTCAACATATCATTGATACCCAACATGCAGTAAGAATAATCAAACAGATTGCACCTTGTGCATATCTTGGATCTCAACATGCATGAAACTCTTTACTATGACTCTTGTTCTCAACCAGTACTTTGTGCAAGGACAAAAAATCCAAATTGAATATCTTGACAATTCTAGACTTGAAAGCTATGTTTGTCAGACAAGAGTATGAATTTAGGGTGGAGATACGTGTCCAAATGTCAAATTTATCAAACCTTTAAATCAAGACTACATGGACATAACAAAAAGCTATTTTTTTTGACCTTTTACCCTATTCATGTGGTAGGGTGTTGTCCACTTTAGCCCCTGTTTGTTTCTCCTAAATCATCAATAAAAATAAAAAATATGACCGTTATCCATCACATCAAACCATCAATTTTAAATTTTTATCTCTTATGGGGGATCCAATAACGGCTATATTTTTCATTATCATTCTATATTAATGTGGGTCAAACGGAGCCTTAATATTTATTATTTAAAATAAGTTATTTAGGCAGTATTTAACAAATCAAACATCTTTCGTATGATTTGCAGGCTTATAGCTGATGCACACTACCCTTTATCCAACTTCAATTCATTTAAAAGAGTAGAGTTAACAAAGCATTTGAGTTGAATGCTTTCTTCTATACAAGGAAATCTCAATGACAGGTTTACCTTCTGATTTATATTCCGAGCTATTTCAAGAGCTTTTGAACGAGCTTCACTAGCAGGTACACAGTAATTCACAAGTCCTGCAGGTAATTCATCTTTTTAGAATTTACTTTATTTATACATTTTCTTTTGGGGAAGGGATGGGAGGAATGGGGAGAACTTAGCAGGGGGAGTGCAGGCTTATCATGTTTACGTTGAGTTTGAAACAAAGTTAAAACGTTGATGCTTCAATTGAATATACCTATGGAGAAAGCGTCCCCGCCGCCAATCCTTCGACCAGTAAATATAAGTTCTTTTGCAGTTGATTTTCCAACCAATCTAGGAAGCCGCTGTGTTCCACCTGCCCTGAAAAAAGGCTAGAATATCATTAATTAGAAAACTGATGCAAGGTATCTTTCTAAAGTCAGAGTACTTAATGAATAAATTATAGATTTATAGTTCCAAGTACATCTAGTGATGCCAGATAATGAGCAGGTTTGTAGTTCTCCCTTATTTATAACTTACTTCACCAATAGACGTGTAAAATAAAAGAGAGCTGACATGGATCATACAGACTGGAAAATAGGACTCTTATGGCTAGGGATGACTGTATCACATTCAACAATATTAAGGAAGAAAACAAACTAAAATCTTTTCATTATAGTGTGAATTGGAGTCCTACCCAGTATTCTACCAAACATGCACTTAGTGGATAGAAAAAGATGATTCACGTTGCAGTTATGTAGTCAATTAACACAATAAGTGTACGAGAGATACCCAGGTATTATAGCAAGTCCTGTTTCTGGCATTCCCAAAACTGCATCTTCCCCTGGGTCATTTATCATGGAACTGTCAAGTTCAAAAAATGCAGCACATAATCATCACTTTACATTCTTAGTGTGTGTTTGTGCCACATTATTTTGGAAGAATGTATTTTGGAATAGTAGATTGATGGAGAATGTGTGGTTGAAAACGAAGGAAAAGTTATTGATGTGATGAAAAATATTATTTTATTAAAGAATGTGTGGTTGAAAATGAGTAGAAAAATGAGAATGAAAATTTCAATGTGACTCAAATAGGGGCTAAAGTAGTGAAACATTAACTGACCACATATCCGAAGATCACAAGACAATGCCATTTCTAGCCCACCACCCAACGCTGCACCTTCGATGACTGCTATAGTAGGGATACTGAGTGCCTGAATTACTAAAGTTAAAATGTTAATGATAAGAACAATGAATGATCTGTATTCAACTTCAGATTCACAAGAAAGGTCGTCAACTAAGGATTAGAAGATGAGAATAGACCTCCAAATAGGAGAATGTGGAACGCAGAGTGTTTACGAAATCTTGTACTTCAGATGGACTCATCATTTTCCTTTCCTAAAAATCCAACATTATAGAAGGCACATATTTAAGAACCTCAATCAGCTGTAGTCATGAGAGAGAAAGATAGCACAAAATTGTGACAACAATAAGATTGGCATAACACAAGACTTTAACCATAAAAGATGGCGGATGAATAGTTTCTATTATAAAATAGACAATTACGACACTTTGAGCAGAAAAGATTCATTAACAGAAGATAATTTTCGCAAGGAAACATCAAACCTTATAACAGGTTGGTTACTGTGGCTCTCAATCGTATATTTAAGGCTAAGCATGTCAAATGTAACATGAAAATGAATAACTATGATCTGCATTTGTTGTACTAGTTCAATTCTGCTGAGAGCAGGCTAAGTCAGCCTGCTGGGGTTCTTGGCTCCTATGTGCTTCACTGGCTATAGGATTTCAAAGCTCAAGAAAAGGGATGAGATTTCTCTAAGGAAAAGTAAAATTAATTAGAATGCCACAATATACCTAAGAAGCAAGGATTCGATTATGTATTTCGAATACGATACAATAAGGTTAAGCCGATACAAATTTTTTTAAAAAAAAAAATTAGGATACGTGGATATGTGTATTGAAAGTTTTAATACCATTATCTATTCCCACTAATAAAATTATAGTTGTTTTATGTATTAAAATTTTTAGTACTATTATCTATTTTCAATAATAAAATCAGTTAACTTGAAACTCTAGTTGTCAATTATTTAATACTATCTATATTTAAAATAATAAGTGTAAATTGTATAGTTATCTATTATCTTATATTTAAAATAATAAGTGTAAATTGTATAGTTATTTATTATCTTAAAATACGTTTACTTTCTTTGGAATTATTTATTAATAAAAATTATCAATTTTCAATAAGTTATTGATAATAACAATAGTTATCTATTAAGTAAAAAAAATTATCATCTATTGTTAATAATAATTTGTATTAAAAGAGTTAAAATCAATAGAACTCTTCTTCTTTATGTGTTATAACGTGTCCGATACATACCGAAAATTTAAAACTATAAAAATATAAAATAATTCAAAAAATACATATTTGATATGTATTAGAGTGTGTCTAAGCATATCGAAACTTGAATACATATCGGATACATGTACATAATAAGTTTACAAGTATTTGTGCTTCTTAGCAATATACCAAAATATATAATCGAACCAAAAGACCATCTTGCAGTACCTTTATATTACCTAAATATCAATTAATATACTATTTCACAACAGCTTGACAATTTTCATATTCCTTCTTTCTGTCTTTTACAGATTCCGTTTTTAAAAAGTTCATATAACTTTTTATTTCATGATGTCTACTCTTTGCACAAATGACTCATTTTAAAACCAAAGATTTTTTACCTTAAGATCAGCACCAGCACAGAAAACTCTGGGAACTGAACTGCAGATCATCAAAACCTTGGCCGAACTGTCTTTATCTACAGTCTCCAATGTATATTGCAGTCCCCTGAGCATATCCTTCCCAATAGCATTTTTTGTTCCCGGCCTTTCCAAATTAACCTCAAAAATTCCTGCAAGTGTAAGTCTCCTTCAGTTTTGAGATAATCAAAGCATAGAATATTTCTTGGCTAGTAAAAAGGTAATTTTTTGATCCAGTTAATATGTTAACTCAAAAAATACAGGATGCACTATTATACACTGCTTCATCATAATACAAGCGTTTTGAATGTTGATTTAATAGAGGTATAGTTCACAATTCCTCCCTCTTCTGTCCCTCCCCATCCCCCTTGATTTAGAAGCAAT
This sequence comes from Fraxinus greggii, assembly GCA_903798315.1. Taxonomy (NCBI): domain Eukaryota; kingdom Viridiplantae; phylum Streptophyta; class Magnoliopsida; order Lamiales; family Oleaceae; genus Fraxinus; species Fraxinus greggii. Next base: position 12,071 of record CAIGRK010202530.1, read on the forward strand.
AGTGGCGATAGCAGCTGCCCGGTGTAGTAATAGCAATATTAGCAAATGAAGCTACAGAATACTACATTTTTCTTGTTCTATTTATTTATTCTAGTTTGAAATGGTAATTAACTTCCAAAAAAATTTATCTTTCACGAACTGTTTGGCCAATATTTCTACATAAAAGTTCCCAAAATGATTAAATCCAGCAAGAATCAATCAGAATCTCAAAATCAAACCAGAGGCACCAAAGCTTATAGAAATTGTTAAAAAACTAAATAGAAATAACAAATTAATTCAGAACCCAAATTAAATTCCAAACTTAAAAGATGAAACATTTACCGGAATCAGAATCAGTGAGTTTCTGCAATTTAACAGACTCGGTAGCGGATTGCACGAGGAGAGTTCGAACGCTCTGGAATTGGAATGCATTGGATTGGGAGAAATTGAGGTGCTTAAAAAGTAACCAAGTTGAGTCGGAAAGCTTTGTGGCATTCCGGCTGTGCTGACTCAGTGATCTGATTATCGGAGCTAACACTACCATTTTTCCTCTTTGAGGTATTTCTGTACGATTAATGGCAAGAGCAATAAGTCATGTATGAAAGCAGGAAAAGGGAATTCTCATTTTGTATTACTCACCCTCTGGTTATTAGCTCTATGTTTCATATTTACATTATATCACACGAAATATTGGACAGTTTTAAAAAAAGCTTTTCCGACCCACAATTTTTTGCAAACATGAGTAATGCAAAAAATAATGAACATCAAAGAATGTATACTTAGCTTTATTATTGTATGTGACCATTAGGGTCAGTTTGGGAGTTTTGGATGTCGATTATGAGACATTTTTAAAGTGTTTATTTTAAGCATTTATTAGTGTATCGGTTTGATTGATTTTAATAACTATTTTGAGAAAAGTCAAATTCACACTCTAGAGTTTATTATTTATTGATATATATACACACACGTACATACATACGTCCTTGGCGAAAATGTTCAATTTACAATTCTTGTATGATTTTTTTATTCATAAGTAATATTTATTTTTGAGTAATTCTTTTTACGTATAAGTTAATATTTAACTTCAAAAGTTAAATATTTAGTTAAAATTTAAGTTAGTAATTTTTACTTATAAGTAAATTTTACCATTATAAGTAAATTTTGTATTTTTAAATATAAATAAATTTTTTATTTGTAAATATTTTTTTTTATTTTATAAGTGAATTCTTGATTTATTACTTATTAGGCCCTTGTTTGAGTTCCATTTTGGAGAAAAAATTTGTTTTAGAATAGTAATTTTGGGAGAATGTGAGCTTAAAAAAGAAAGGAAATATTTTCGATTTATATGTAAAATTATTTTATTAAAAAATATGTGATTGAAAATAAGTTTTGAAAAAATTGGGATCAAACAAGTCGTAGTAATTTTACTTTATAAACAATTTTTTACACAAAAGTGATTTTTTTATCTATAAGTAAAATTTTTAATTATTTTTTATAAATAAATTTTTAATTAATGTATTATTATTTACAAGTTAGTTTTGACAAAATATGTTGATTGGAAATAATTATTTTTATAAAATATAAAATTAGAAAAAAATAATATGAGAAAATGCTAAAATCCACCGATTTGATGAATTGAGAGAAACAATCAAAATTGTACTACATCGATTTGGGTGGTTTTTTTCAGTTAATTAAGATATATGAAATTAGTGTTAATCTCATTTGACAAATTATGTTGTTCGTTACTTTGAGTTATTGAATCATCAAGTTGTATTTAAAATCTCTTTTAAATTATAATTCTATATTGATCAAGAACTTTTAGTGGATTGATGTGAGGATATCTTTATCAAATCTACGAATGTGAGGATATATTTCTCTACAAATGTGGATTGATAAGTCTCATCGTCAACATCCATCAATCAATTTGTGATTCTCGTTATAGCAAATTAGTGTTATATTAGTAACTCCAACATCGAGTCATCCATCTCACATTTATTCTTGAAACTCTATTATACACAATCATTTATAGTTTATCTAAATAAAAAGATAATATAAATAAGGGATAATTGCCGCAACGGTCCCAAATCTTTTTTCTCTCTCTCTCTCTTTTTGTTTTTTTGTTTTTTTGTTTTTTGTGTTTTTTCAGATTTTACTCAAATCTTTCATTTATTTCACATACAATCCTAAACCTTTAAAATAGCCGCAACACAAAGACAAAATGATGAAACCGTCAATTGAGCCATTAGTTGACCTAAAATAAAAAAAAATGGATTATTTCGACCAATTAAAAGAAACGTATTTTCGTCATTTTACCTTCCCACTTTTAAAATGGGGAATTTGTTTAAAAAGTCTAGTCAACAATGATATTTGGTAAAATAGCGTATAGTCAATAATATTTGGTAAAATAACCTTTGGTCTATTTTATCATGTATTAAAGGTCATAAATAAATTTCATTTGAAATGTCAAAAATGTCCAATTTCAAACCAAAA
>CAIGRK010202557.1:0-13897 GCA_903798315.1 Fraxinus greggii
AGGGAAAATATTCCCAACAATAATTTCATTAAGTAGTTTCAACAAAACTCCTAAAATTTGAAAATTTCGACTAAACTTCGAGTGTCAACTGTTTTGGAGATTCAAGTAATACAAAATTTAATGGTTGGAGAGATAAATGATAAAAAATTATTATGGATCCTAATATAGACCCTGAAAGAGTCATAACTCAAAAAACTAACCGTTGAAGTTGGAGAGCCTAATTCTATATAAACCATACACCGAAAGTCATACTTTCGATGCAAAATTTAAGTCTCATACCTTGTATTTAGAACCATGAAAATCCACTAGGCTCCGTGATCCTGATGTCCACATGAAAGTCGGCTTTGCACTAACCTATGACTAGTCTCAGACGAACACTATTTAGCCTGTATCACCATCTTGTCGCTCAATTGCAACTGAGAAACATGATGTGTGCTCTAATACCAATGGATTGATAGAATTGAATGATTTTATTCATTTAATCTGTGTTGAAAATGTACGATGGAGGTTCATTATATAGCAATAAAGGAATCTATCTCTTACTAATTTACACAGAGAATGTAGCTGTAAAAACAAAATAAATCCAATCTGTACATCCAACTGAGTGATTTTCAAACTTCAACAGCCCCCCGCGAGATGGTGAGTATAGATTTTGAGAGACCCATACCTCAAAAGCTAACTGTTGAAATTGGAGAGCTTAAGTTTATATAACCACATACCAAAAGCTCATACTTTAAATGTGGAATTCAAATCTTACACCTTGCAATGAGAATCATGACAGACCCCCTCATTACACAATAAGTCAGTTAGAAGAGGATCGTATACAGAACACACAAAATAGTAGTTGCATTCATTTCAAAACTTCCATCATTCCTTCCTAACCTTAGCTTTCAAAATAACCAGTTTTATGCCAGTCAGACAATTGCCTTAGTAAATTGATTTACTTGAAATAGGAAAACTTCTTGATTAACTAAAAAGGATTTTTTTGTGTATACACATGGAAGTGCAGTGGTTCTATATGTACAAATTTACCACAGATTAAATAAGCTAGATTTACAACTCTTCATCTGTTCCAAAGATTTCCAAATTTTCCTCATCAATAGCTACCACTTTTTTGGCAACTTTAGGAGTACTACTAACCCTAGAAGAATTCGATAAAATCTTCAGTGGCTCGTTTCTGGTTAAATCACAACCCGTAACGACACTGCAACCTTCGTCCTCCTTTTTCAAATCAGCCGGAGGCAAGAAACACTCTATTGACAATCCCTTTATGTTGAAGTCGACTTCTTCAATACTCCAAACCTCTTCCATTCTTGTCCGGTTATGGCTTTCAGAATTTTCGCCAAACCTAAATAAAGAAACGGTAGTCCTGCCAGCATGTGCAATGTTAACACCGTCAATTGTTCTGTAATCTTGTATCAGTGACTCCATTGTCGTCTCCCAAAATACATCATTATTTTCGGGAACCTTTATTCGTAGGAGGTGAGAGTCTTCTAACTGGACGAGAAGGCCTGTTCTTTGGCTGAAACATCCCCAAATAGTGTGTCTGATTATCTCAACATTTGAGCTGCTTCTTGCTTTCAAGGTAGATGGCTCTGCTTCGAGCTTTAATACAAAGCAGTCTTCATCGTTGATAGTCTTCTCACCAATACAGACGGACTTGGAGAATAGATTGGCAGTCGACCTCGGGTCAAGTCCCTGTAGAAATGATTAATCGTTAGTGATTAGTGAAACTTGCATCTGTGAATGTACTGAACATGGACATAGTAGACTTTATGGTTCCCGTGACAAAATGTTAAGCCTCAGATAATAAAACCATGTAAAATTTTTTTGGCTTCTTAGCTGTGATTATAATTGTGAGTTTAGTCAGAGAGGTGGTCCAAAGATGACCTTTTACCGCAGATTTTACATAATGACAAGCTTTACAACCACATCTATATTGACTAATTGATTAAGTACTTGAAATTTGGAGGCTAATATGCATACTTTTGCACCTGAATAATACTAAGTGAAACTTCTGATTAGGTAAAAAGAGAATAAGTGTAAGCTGGGGCCACACGGGAGTGGACCAGCAAGAAGGTGGACAAACTTGTGACTTTTTAAGGTCATGAGATTCTGTTTAAGCATACTTTTCTTAGTCAAATATAATCAACAACCAACTTGACAAACTGCTATTAACATAGTGCTCAGGCTGGCATTCCTTTTTTTAAAAGTCTAAAAGAATCTCAAAACCATCAGACACGTTCCCCTTAAGCTTTTCAATGAGGTGGTTAACATAAAAAACTGTTTATTTCCGAATCTCATTCTTGATCGAATCAAACGAAGACTGAAAGAGATTACCTGTAAAGATCGACGTAACGGCCTAGGTGGACCTCGCGATGCATGGGAGTGATGCCATGGAGTTTGTCTCCAAGCCACTTTACCATCACTACCAGCACTGATTTTACATCCAGAAACCATCAATTCCAAACTCCACAAGTCTGGCCTCTTCTGCCACAATACAAATCCCCCTATCTCTCCAGGCCCATGTTTCAGATTTTTGATTTTCATAGCCTTACTATTGCTCAAACTCAAATCCTCTCCAGCTACAAATCCTGATGCACCCATCTTCACCTTCCCCATTGCATACATGCTATGAATTGAATTCAATGCGTGCTCTCCTCCTGCAGCTGCTATGTACTGTTGCAAGATATATTTCGCCATTGAAGCCTCCTGCATATCAATAATTTATTCATCAAAAACTTGATTTGCAATATATCTCATGAAAAACCCAAATCAATAACAAAAACTTCGGAATAACATGGAATTGTGCCTATTGAAACAAATACAATTGAAATAAATGAACAACCAACCTTTTTTCAAATAACAAGGCTTAACTTTTATCACAAACTAGAATTAAAATTAAGATGATTTAAGGATTTAAAGGCGTCATGACTTACAATGGGATGATCCTTAATATTATCATTAATGAGAGTTTGATCACAACGGACTGGAAGAGGGATTAAAGGGGCTCCAATGACACCAAGCAAGAACTGGATCTCAGCGCTTCGCCCTCCAAATACAGAAGAAACCAGTGGAGCCCTTTCAGTGTGCGATCTCATCCAAGATTTCATGTTTTGCCAAGATCCATTTTTGTTAGAACCAAACATCTCTTCAGGGATCGGCACCTCAAGCACCGTATCCAGCCCATCTTCTCGATCCAAATTGGGGCACAAAGTCCTCATATGAATCTCTATTATGATTGATAGACGAACAGAATTCAAATGGAAATTGGGTTTTGCAAGTAATGGGATTGTGTAAAAATATAAGGAAGTAGTAAAGGTTGAAGAGTCATAGAACGAAAGGGAGAGTTGGATGGGTTTTCTATTCACAGTGGGAACCACCAACGTGCAACTCTTTGTCAATGTCGTGACTGCACGCTCATCTTATTTCTGTCTTTCACACTCTCCAGGAGACAAATTTTTATTGTTTATTCAGATTCATTTTGAGATTAAAAATCCTGGTTTATGTCAAAGGAATGTAGGTGAAGAGTTGCATACTCTACTATACTTATTACTCCACTAAATAAATAGTAAAGAAGAAATTATACTTTTGCTCATCATTATATCGTGTTGATCAATAGTAATGACATAATTATATAATAATTATCATTTATCTTGTACAGCCCTAATTCCACTAAGATTATTAGAGTTTATCATTTACATTCATGATTGTATTGAACTAGGATTATTATTTATTATATTATAGCTTATCTTGTACAGACCAGAATGTATTAACCTAGATTTACTAGTCTCCTATGGATTTCTCTGCTTGTATAGGAGGAGAGCTGCCAGAATTTCATCGGATGCTGATGTGCCAGCATCTGGTTTTTTTTCGAATCAAAAACTGCAAAGGGTATTTTGGCGAAATTCTGGCAGCGTATTTCTGTACACATAGCAGGTTCCGTCTCCTAATATTATCTGACATCTCTAAGAATATGCATAGAGCTTGTTTGGTGAGACTTTTGCTCTTTGTTTGAGAGTTGCTTGAGGAATCCCCTTTAATTGCATTTGAAAACTAATTGATAAAAAAACTTTCTATCTTGAAAGAGCTTTTAGAGGAGTAGAAGAAAAACACTTCTATAAAATTAACTAAACGGATCTAAAAGTAACTTTTAAATCTCAAAACTTCTTTTTAACTTCTCAAGTCATGCCAAATAGGCTATATTGATGCAATGATCAATAAGATTCATCAATTGCTTTCCGATGTAGAACAGATGATCATGTAGATTGAGGAACAGTTGGATCGAAGAGAGAAAAATAGTAAACTGCAGATTTAGCATTCGAGACTGATTTAGCTATCCGAGTTCGTTTAGGACTCGAAATCTAATTTTTAAGTTTAACTATTATTTTTGTCATTTAGCTTAACTCGAATTCTTTATAATTTTAGTTCCTTTAGGCTATGTTTTCATTTAAACCCTTATAAATAAAGGGTTAATTCTTTATTTTTGAGCATCTTGAAAATTTAGAACTTCTTGATTTTTATCTTTCGTTCTTTGGAGGATTTCAAATTTGTGTTCTAAAGATTTTCGCTTGAATTTCTTGTTTTGCGCTGTGTCACTTTCGTATACTGTTCATTCATATTATGAACACAACTTATTAGTAGAGGGATATGGTAAACATTCGTGCAATTGAAAGTTTTAAAATCCTATGAGCATGATTGATGCGTGGTAATGAGAATGGGATAGAGTTGGAAATGAATATCCAAAAAATTTCCCATCTCTATTTATTTATAATGTTCATCCCAACACATTAAAAACGACTTTCACATTAATTACAAATAAATAATGAATTTTTAAAATTGCTTTAACTAAATATGGAAAATCTTTTATCAATTCATATGCAAGCTAAAATTGAGATATTAATTAATTTTCATTGTATCAAAATCATCTTGAATGAGTTGTAGTCAAAGAGAGCTAGCATATGATCTTGACTAATTTGAGCCCATTTAAATTTTTGATTTCGTATCTAAATCAATGTCAAGTATTTCTAGAGTTAATGCGACTTTAAGGCACTCTTCCAACTAATCTCCTCTTGATAAATTTGGGCAAATCAAAATGCTGTGAAGTGGCAAAGTCATATTTTTTGTTGACTTCATGTAGAAAATGCACAGGTCCATAAAAACCTATATTGTACATGGATCGGATAAGTCGAACATGCCCTGAGTCCAAATAAGTGGGAACAATTCACAAATATATTTTAGAAAAAAAATATTAATTTCAAACTAAATTTTAACCTCTTTTATTCTCAAAATACTATTTTGTTTATTTTTTTTTTTTTAATTTATCATTTTAATTTCTAGGGGATTTTTTTTTTTTTTTAATGGTATAGTTCAATTTCCACCATTAAATTTCCGAAATCTAAACCAAACCATTTTAGAACAACTTGAGTTTAGTTCAAAACTCTTTTGTAGATAGGTTCACATGGCACCAAACCAAGGTTTCAAAAAGGTGGTTTCGGTTCGATTTTCCGATTCGTAGATTTTTGCTTACAACCTACCTTAAATAAACGAACCACTTTATTCTATAACCTATTAAACCAGAGGTTTCTCAATTTTTCTTCAATGGATATATATTTCGAATGTTACAATATTTCAAAGATAGTATCATAATTTGTAAAAGCACTTGCCTGAATGCAAAGAAGAGGTATTGAGACATTCTTTATGGAATCCGAGCTGCTTGAATTGGAGTAGTAATCATCCACCGATTTAAATCCAAATGAAACTGAAAGAGTTACAAGGAATAAGCAATGAGTAGGCAAGCAAAATTTAGAGTTATTTATGCTTCTATAATTGAATACATGCCTCGTGTTAGTCCCTCATCAAATTCTCTGACAGATTTGGCATTAGCAGTCATTGGAATATCAAATTCACCTCCGATGTCCTCGAAAAGAAGAGCATGCCTGCAGCAATCACAATTTTCAGTTAAACAATCAACAAATTGAATTCTAAATGTCACATTGATACAAATAATGACAAGAAAATAATCCAATCGTTACTTCTTGAAAATTTTGCAGAGTGAATTTGCTAGAGCTTTGTCATATACAATATTAAAGCCCTTACGAAAGTCTTCATCTGCAATTACCAAGTTGAATGGATTGCACAAGGATACAGCGCCAGAAAGAGGGCAAGAATGAGATTCCTGTAACAAGATGTTGAAGTATAAATAAGATAAACATCGTAGATTTAACCAAGCAGAAAAAATTGGAAAATACAAAGGAGAGACGCCACAAAAAGTAGTCAGAGTAGCTAGTTTATGTAGCTAAAAAATGAGACCATGTCCCATTATACAATTCAATATCCCCAAACATATATGCAATATGCTCTGAAACAGAATTATTTAGTATTTGATTTTAGTGAACGTCTCAATATCTATGTTTTTTCTTTCGCTGGAACACTTGGAGAATCATGAAGGGCCTGTTTTTGTATTGGCAGGAAATTGCCACGTAACATCGTGGACTTAGTGAGAGAGGTTAGGAGATGTAAACAGTGAGTTCTTATGGCCCAATATCATTTTAATCTTTTAGAACATCGCATAGAGTTGCATAACAAAGGCCAAAAATGGTAACTCAGAAATGTAGCACGGAGTCGTATATCAGGTAACTGTGAAATGGTATCTCTTGCATGCTCTAGCTTATAATACGGTATGGATAGATAAATGAGTTACCACAGTTTTCTTGTGGCTGCTAGAGGAAATGATTATATGATGAAATACTCCTAAGAAAAGAGAGAGAATTTGTCAGGCTAGAATGTTAATGTATTTTATTGCTAAGCAAAAGGATATCTTTTGCTTCCCTAATGAGTAATTGTCAGAGAAAAAGCTTTATTCCATGTAAGCTACACAGTATAGGCCGTAGTGCAAGAGAGAAAATTTTAACTTATTTTCTTCGTCAATATTGTTTTATCTAATCCACATTATCACCATGCCATTAGTGAATACTTTAAGACACTTAGAGAAAAGCACGTTTTATACAAACACTATCTATAGCTTACTGGCAACAACACCACATTAAGCGACTAGTCGAACTAAAACAGGATTTATAGCCATAAATAGAACTTGAGAAGAATGATCGATCAGACATGAATATGCAGCTCTGTTACCTGACCCAAATATCGAACAAGAATATTTGCTCCAAGCGACCAGCCAACAGCATATAAATTAGCTCTTGGGTAGCGGTTGCCAACATGTGCAACCACCTCAGATATATCGCCAAGAAATGAAGCGGAATAAAACTGCAGTATTTAATTAATTTACCGCAATAAGAACTCTGACTGAAGTATTGGATTGATTTACTGTTAGAAAGTGAAAAAAACTGCAATTATTTTTTCTTATTTTCAGAAATACTTGAACCATAGCATCCTGCGCTAGCTATGATCCCAACATTTCATCAATACTGATTATTTAATTAAATTATTAAAACTTGAAAGCACTTGAAAAACTACCTGAGGTGTGGTAACAGGGCTCTCTCCACAACCTCTGCTATTAAACACCACCACTCGCCATCCCTTGTTCCTAGCTCTCAACAGCATATGCCTCACGTATGTGTCGCCACTCCCACCAGTAAGACCTGGCTGCAACCACCCATGGTTAGCACATTTTCAACTCTATCCGAGACAACCATGCACGCTCAATCTCAATCACACACAACAAGTGCAATGTAGTTTAGCACCACTTCAAAATCTACCTACAGATATATATAAAAATTGTAGAACCTATGTATTTCAGCTCTTTTAAACTGATTTATGTATATCCCTTCTGACTTTCTAAAATAATTAGATAACTGAGGGTCAGTTGTATTGGCTGTCACCAAACTTTCACCTCAACAGCAATTAGTTCACTGAACTTCAATTTGCAGCAATCAGGTGCAATCCGGGCGCGGCCACATGACCATAACCGATTTGTGTAAGTTAAAACCAACTATTTCCGTCTCAAACATCAATTTATGAAAAAAATTAAAATTGAAAGTTACAAACTTTTCATCAATTCTTGCAACTGAGCCCATTGTAGTCTATATCCTACGAATACTTTCAGAAGAATTTGTAGCATTATACAAATATAAAGACCCAAAATCACGCACCAGCAAAATGAGCACCGGAGACTCAGAAGGAAGCGTTCTATCATCGCCGGAGACCCAGTCGAGGGCGACGGCACCGTTGTCTTGAGTGCGGAGACACTCACGCAGGAATCTGACGTCGGGTAGGGACCGGAAGAGCGCTGCGAAAATGGTCTCCACGTGCCGGTTCCAACCAAAAACCGGATAAGGATTGTAGGGTAGATTGATGGTTTTGAATGCCGGGAGCAATTTCTCCATAGCTCCGCCGATAACTTCTAGCGATGGGTGGTGATCGTTAGAGGAATTAGCCATAGTGGCGACGGAGTTGGTGGAGCAGCGCAGAGTCAAATGACGTGAGGCTTTTGAAGGGAAAGCGCAATGGGATTGCTTGAGATGGCGTAGAGAGAAGGAAAGAGGACTGGCGAAGCCCAAAGAAGCTATCGCCATTGGCGAGTTAAACGATAGAAACCGTGGGTGATGACAAAAAGTTAAGAATATCCCTTGTGATTTTTAGTTTTCCTCGTGTTCAATTAATTTATAAGAAAATGTTGTGGGCGGGGCCTGCCTCTATTCTTTTTAAAACCACACAATTTTTGGCTTTACATAAAGTTGCGTGAATATAAAGTTTGCATAGAAAAAATTAAAATTCTAATGGCCGGTTTGATTTGAAGGATTTTTCATGAAAATTGAAAATAAAATTCCATCTCCCTGAAAAAGTGTTGTTTGATAACCAAAATTTGCCACGGAAATCATTTTCTTGGTTGGCTGACATACTTACCATTTCCTCGGTTTTGTGGAAAATCAATTGGGTTTTCCAGGTTACTATTATTATTATTTTTTTTTATGTAATGAAAACAAAATTTAGGGATAATTTAAAAAAAAAAATCCCTTTATTGGACAATTTTAATAAAAAATAAAATCAAATGAACACCAAAAAATCCAAAATTTCAATATTTTTCAGGTGAAAAATTATACCAATCAAACACAATTAATTGACAATTCCCAGTAAAACAAGTTTTAGACAATTCAATTCTCTGGAATTCATTTTCTTTCCACTCAATTACATTCTTGTAATCAAACGGACCCTAGATTGCTTTTCTNTATAAAACAAAGTCAAACGAACACCAGAATATCCAAAATTTCAATATTTTTCACGTGGAAAATTATACTAATCAAACACAATTAATTGACAATTTTCAGGAAAATAATTCTAGGCAATTCAATTCCTTGAAATTCATTTTCTTTCCACCCAAATTCCACTCTTGCAATCAAACGGACCCTAACTAATTCAATTGTCTAAATTTTATTCGTATGAAAATTATTAATTTAATGTGTTTAATTGATTTAATTTTCAACTTAGAAAATACCATAATTGTTCTTTTTTATTGGTGGGTAGATGATAGAGGGGGAATAAATAAGAAAGCGAAAGAGATAACGAATTCCTTTAAAAAGAAAATCATACTCTGGCTAATGAAAATATTTTCCTTTTTGAAAAAAAAAAGTTGATCACGTGATCAAAAGTAGAAAAATGTTTTCCATGGTAAAAAAAAAAAAAAAAGAAATCAATCAAATAGCACAAAAATAGAAATTTGAGTGGAAAAAAAAATATTTTTCATGAAAAATATTGACAATTAAATGTACCTAAAGGAAATTCTCACTCACAGTTCCTAACCATTACAACTTGTTTCACTTGGATCCTTATTCATTTTTCCATCGCATTTGGGTCCCTAAGTTTTTGATTGTGGTGCGTATAAGGACAAGTAGGTGGAATGCATTCAACTTTATGTCAAATAGTCACTTAAAAGAACGAGGGGAGCTTAACTTATGGGTAAAAATAAATATCCCAGAAGTAATGAATCATGTTCTTTTCAAGTGACTATTTGATGGAAAGTTAAACGGTTTATGTCTATTTGTTGTTACATGCACAAACAAAGACGATTTGGAAACCTAAATGCAACAAAGAAAATGAGTGGGGATAGAATTTCCCTTATAAGAATGAATAAGACTCTATCGAGACAAAGATCAACCGTCAAGATAGAGTGGACATATTGTTGATTCATGTGAATTTTCGTTCGTGCGAATTGATGTAATTCAATTTGCTGACACATTCTTTTGCCGGGAAAGAGTAACAGTCTTGCTGGCACGATAACTTTGATAATTTTGTGCCTATAAACTACATTTTCGCGTGGTAGTAAACTACATTTTCGCGTGGGAGGCCTTCTATTTTATAAACCAGTGAGAGTTTGTGGTTGTTCATGTAGATTTGTAGTGTATTAATCTATTGCCTGCCTTCTATATTTGGTTGGTTCAAACGAAAATTAGCTGCTTTTAGTGCAGAATCAGGAAATTAAAACAAATTTTATAAAATAAAGCTCCTGAACATGCATATCAAGTATATCCTTACAAGAAAAAACCTTGAAAGTTTTTTGTCTTTGGAACTGATCGATCAATTGGAAATGGGCTTAAAATCCGCAACTTAATGAAGAAATCCAGGCCAACAGCAGCGAATAGGAAAATCAAAAGATTTTCCGAGACATAAACTGCACCATCAAAAGCATGCGATATTAAGCTGTCCGCGTCCAGCTGCAGTGGCGGTCCACCTTCCAGTGTAGCGAGGCCTGCACTCAGAAACCAGCACACATAATTCTAGATTTTGATCCACTAATCGTCCTAAATTACCGTTATTGTTAGTAATTTCACAAGACAAGTACCTTTGACGATGCCAAAAGCTGCACATGTTCCTGATTTAAGGTGGAAATCATCCAAGTCTCTTCTGATTGCATACCGGAATGTTACCCCATATAATGCACAACTAGCAAATGTGATTGCTAGAGGAAGTACTAGCTCGGAATAGTTTGTAACCTGAGTTAACCATATCGGAAGCCCTGCTAAGGTGCCGATAACGGCAGAAATTAATGCAGCTTTAATAGACTCCAATCTCTCCTCATTTTTGTACGTAACTTCTCTTTCCGAATCCATGCCTCTGCCACCATCGAGAGTTAAAGATTGCTCTGCTTCCTCGACCATTGCTCTTGCTTGTAATATTTCTTTCTGGCATTCTGCTATCTGCAATTGCCATACCGATCAGTATTCTCCAGCAATATGTTGAGTTTTAACTGCTGAATCAAGGAGTATAAGTGGGACAAATTTTGGTTCCAAAAGCATTTGTTTTAACAATACAAACTACCTCAATTGATCAGGGGGAAAAAAAAAATTCGAGGCAAGACCGTGAAGTGATTAGACCTGCATAAAAGTGCAGGTTATCAAGAGCCAATTGTGAGCAGCTCATGCTGGGCTTAGGGCAGAGCATCTTCTCAATTTGACAATTGCATTAACTAACATTGAAATATTTTGCAAATCATTTGATTCACGTAGGTTCACACATTTATTAAGTCGCCCTAATATATTCCTCCTATAAAAAGAATATAAGAGCAAGCCTCCATTGTATGTGTCATAGTAAACAGTAGAGGGAGGCTTGAGTCCAAAATACATTGTAATTCTCTTCTGGGATATGGTGCAATTTTGCAGCGATTCCTGTGGACGCAGCTCTGGCATTCGGGGTGAACCACATTAAAAAGTGTGTTTCTTTGTATCGGTTTCCCTATTTCACGTTGTTAATTGCTCAATATAGCACAGATTATTCGTTTAATTCATAACAATTCAGAGCAGTTGAAAGTTAGATATCATGATCAATCATCATGACATTAGTAGGCACATCAATAAGTAAGTCTCACAGAGGACATATAACAAGCAATTAGAGTGCAAGATTTACCTCGGAAGCTTTTGCTTCTAGTTGATTGATATAATCCCTCATCATCTTAGCTTCAATTTCTTGCTTTTCAATCTCAGCAAGCTCTCTCTTGGCCATTTCAACTCTCTGGGTAGCTTTCTCCAGTCCATCCAACAAAAACCGGTTCTCGTCTTTGTTCAACAATTCCTCTACTCTCTCGTCCACCATACCTGACAAAATGTCCTTGAAATTACCCCCATTTTCGCTACTGATACTTCCCGGGCTACCATTTTTGCTGCACTTCACCGTTAGTGCTCGTGTAATTGAAGATAATGATATCTTCGGCTGTTGTGCTGTAATATACAGTGTTTTTGGGCTCGAAGTTGTGAGTAATGAAAGGTTGAATATGAAGATGGCTGTCGTGGCTGTCATAGTTGGCTAAATCTATTGCTCCAGAAAAATAACAGGCTCTTATAACAAGTAACAATTGACCACAAAATTTCTTATCCTACAAAATTGATTCACAAGCGTGGTTCTAAAAAGCGTAAAATATGGTTAGGAGATTAGACGAGATTTAGGAGTAAAAAACGTTTTCTTTTTTTTAATAATATTTTAAATTTTTAATCATTTTAAAAATTATTTAATAATTAAAATAATACATATCAAACATTTAAAATTACAAAAAATTATATTTACTTAATAATTCCTACCAATTCCTGCTATTAGTCAATTATATAATTTTCAAGCTTTCGAGTTTTACGAGTTTAAGGGAGATTAGACGAGGTTTAGGAGTAAAAAATGTTTTCTTATTTTTAATATTATTTCAAATTTTTAATCATTTTAAAAATTATTTATTAATTAAAATAATACATATCAAACATTTAAAATTATAAAAAATTATATTTACTTAATAATTCCTACCAATTCCTACTATTAGTCAATTATATAATTTTCAAGCTTTCGAAATGCAAAATTAGAATATTTTTTATAGTTTCAATTTTCAAATAGACAAATCCTATTTAATAGATTTATAAGAACTTTATACATACTTTTGNAATTATTTATTAATTAAAATAATACATATCAAACATTTAAAATTATAAAAAATTATATTTACTTAATAATTCCTACCAATTCCTACTATTAGTCAATTATATAATTTTCAAGCTTTCGAAATGCAAAATTAGAATATTTTTTATAGTTTCAATTTTCAAATAGACAAATCCTATTTAATAGATTTATAAGAACTTTATACATACTTTTGGAGTTTGAAACAAAATAACGAATCTAGATATCATAATTACATAATATAGATATTAACATAGCTTAAATCTGATTTAACAATTTAGATAAAATTATTTTTAACTTTTGTACGGATAAATTCTTTTAAAAACTTGAAAATAAAGTCAAATAAAAAGTTTTTTTAAAAAAATAAAAAATAAATTAATAAGCTAAAGTCAAATAAAAGATAAAAAAAAACTAATAAAGCGGATTCAAGGAAAATGAAAAAAGGGAAGGTAAAATTTAGCAGGAATTGGAGGGAGAAAAAAGTAAATCTAGGCGCGAAGCGAGCATTTTATTTGATCTTCGAGCTTATGCGAATTTTTTAGAACACGGCTCATGAGCACCCATGGGTATAAAAGTGAAAGTCTGGTTTTAAAACTAAATTGTAAAATCGATTGAAATATAAAATCATGAGTGAGAAAGGTAAAGGGCATCTAAAACATTATTGGACTATGTAGGCAGGCCAAGTTGACCATCTCACCGAGAAGGTGGTCGACAATTAAGGATGTCAATTGCCAGAGTAAGAGGGTTCAATCAATCAAAGAGGTTAATAGGACTGCTTAAGGTTGAAGGGCCACTCTTGCATCGCAGTCCTCTTCTATATATCTTAACAATTTTGTCTTTACTACTGAAATTGAATTTTTTAGATTTTTAGGGACTTCTTGAAATGATAGACTTTTGTAGAATTGGATGTTGCCTTCGATAGTGTTGGAGTTGTGACATTTTTATTTTCACATAATTATTATATTTTTTGTAAAACATTTAGTTGCATATTTTTAGTTTAATGTCTAAC
>CAIGRK010202732.1:0-67282 GCA_903798315.1 Fraxinus greggii
ATGGCAAATTGCTCAAGTGGGCTGTTGGGCGTAATCGTAAGAATCACTTTTCATTTCATCCCTCTAGTTCCGCTTCTTGCTCTAAAAATGAAGAAAGACTTGTCGGAAATGGCCGGTTGGGTTGGTCCAACCAAGAAAGGCATGGGAATTTTTCGATCTGCGGTACACTGAACACCAGCCCAATCTCGATGAAAAAAAGAAAACTTATTGCAACTATGAAAACTACAACAACCTCCGTAAACAGACGCTTTCTTTGAACTAATTCATAGGCGCTTTCAATTAGTTAGACTTCTAACACTATTGTTATAACTATCTAAAGAAATAGAAGAAGCGTGCGATACGCCCTACGGAAAAACGAATTGATTGACTATTGAGTGCAACCCCGTAACTAGATAGACTATGGGTAGTTCAGATGCGCTTAAAGTCTTATATAACGCATGCCGATGTTGCCACCGACAAACGGTTGACTTTGACTGTGAAAAGCTCCAAATAGGCACACGGTAGTTTAGAGTAGAAGGAGCTCGAAGTTGGAATTCAATAGTCTACAAGCCCGCCCCTGAGAGCGAAGTTGGAAGAATCTCTGTTGCCGTATCCGATGATGCTAGCGCAGTCAGAAGAATGGGTCAAGTGGGAATTGATTCGTTTAAGTTTCCGAAGTAAGTTCGCCTAGTTTTAGGTTTTAGCACCTTCGCTGTAGAAGCACCTCTTTCCGACGCTAAGCGCAAAAGGCACTCGAAGGAGTAGTGGGACCAACCATCACTACCATAGGGCTATAGTGGTAAATCCTGCCACCTCAGACTCCTATTTCCCCTCACGTGTCAACAAACAAGTTGGGTGCTCTCGGTAGGACTCTGTTGCAGGTCTTGACGTTGGCTGATTAAAAAAGGCATCCTCGTCGCAGCAAAGCCCGTCTTTCTTAATTTAGTCAAAAACGAGACTTTCACAGGTCCGATAAGTCTTTCTACTATACTATATACTAATAGGGTGGTTACCTTCAAATGCGTGAATTTGCCTTTTTAGACCTTCTTTGTCAACAAGAGCCCTGCCTTGGTCTTCAATCCCCTTGAGCTGCTAGCGAGCATCCCTCTTTGCTTTCTTTGAAGCGTGCATTGGTCACATAGATGACTTCGTTAAGGAAAGCAGCTTTCAAAGTGCTCATCTCTTCGCTCTCCTCCTTCTGCTAATGCGAATATCCCGTTCTTGGTTCTTAAAGATATGTCTCCTGCCCCTGTTATGTTAGCGTCTCTAATCTCATCTATTGGTTGGAGCTCTCTTCGGGAAAGAGTCTAAAGTAGAGCGTGAAGCTGGGAAGTCAAGAAGTTTAGTGAAATCCCCCAAATGGAAAGTAAGTAGTCATTGTCGGGACGGAAAGCTGCTCTTCAACCACTTATTTAAGCGCTATGCACCTAAGCTCAGTCTTTCTGGCAGCTATCTTGCTAAACCTAGATTCTTGCTAAAGAGTTCCTTTTTCTTCTTTTCTCTCTTTATGCTCGAAATCGTCTTCTATCGACATCGTCTGCTTACTCTTATCGTACGCTCTTCTTACCCAAAATCATTCCCAAATCGTCTGGTACTTTGTCCGCTCTCCCTTTCCTGGTGAAGGAGAGAGAGTTTGACAAGCTGATGCAGCTAAGAAAGAAAGTCTCGTTGAAAGCAGGAACGAAGATTGTGACGACTATTTGAACTAGTTTCAAAGGCTTGATTGACCCTTGGGCTTAGGATTGAATCTGGCTAGGGCGCCCTCGTAAGGCGTAGGGTAGGGATTTGAAACCTGAGGCCTCTCCTCATCTAGTTCTTTCGTTACGCCGAGAAGAAAGATTCTATATATGTCCAATCTCTAGTGATGGTGGGACCAACCAAGATGTATGTCGTCCAACCCGACCTCAGACTCTTTCTTCCCGACCTATTTGACTCTCTGGCCGCAGTTATTTAGGTGGTATTCCGAGATTGAAGAGATCGAATTCCTCCCGGGAACACACGAAAGAAAGATATGAACTGGGTAAATAGAAATGGAAAAGAGATGTTTCCAATTCATCAAAATTATAATAAGCTTTTTCTACATCCATATGATCTACTAAAGTAGATCGGTATTGACCATATAATAAAAGCAGATCTTGGTCCATGGAGTCCCAAGAAGGTAAGAACTCCAACCTGTCTGATGCTTCTTCGGCCAAATACAATATACAAGTGGGACCTGCACTATGAGCAAGCTGTGCGAAAAACCGCTTCTTTTTTCCGGTTCCGAAACAACTTGGGCGAAATAGGGTTCTACCGGGAAACCATGGATTTTTTAGTTTTCGCCATTGGTTACTGGTTGAGCCACTGGAATGGAATGAGATAAGAATCTCTGTAGATCTTTCTTCTCCACTTACTCGTAACAGGCTTTTCTTCTGTAGAATACTTCTTCCGAATGGCATAATTGTCCGATTTATTCCTAGATCTTCAAAGAAAACTGACTCCTCCTACTCCTCCTTCTCCTTTAGGATAGGATCGTCGTTGGTCCTTCTTTCACTAATGATCTCACCATTTTCTAGTAGTTGTAGTTCGCGCGAGGGACTATCCTTTCTATTGCTTGCCCTTGCTTTTCACTCTCAAAGGGTCTCTCTCTTCTATAAAGCGGAGCAAAGCGCATGGCGCTGAAGTGAAGAAAGCTCAATAAACACACAGGAACACGATGCAGGGCATAGCATAAATGAAAGCGCTGATCATTTCATAAAACATATATGCTTGACCTTTCTCGATGCTTTTTTTTTGGGTGACTCACCAACCGACCCAGCAGTGATCGATGACAGAATGGTACAAAGAAATCAAAGTCATTGGATTTGGTAGTTCTCCATTGACTTCTCTCTTTACCCCTTTGCATATGTTCCTAAATGGGTGTGCACCTCCAGATGGGCGGGGGCCGGCCTCCCACTCTCTTATGCAGCATTTATTAGCTTAGCTGGGTTGGGTGGATCGTGCAATAAGCCTCTCTCGACCCTCCCTTTCTAATACATCTTTATGAAAGCCTCTCGCCTTTCGAGATCCGGTCCATCATCAACTCAGTCAGATCTTCTTGTTTGCCTGCTTTGATTAGGCTTCCTTTAACGGATTTTATCGTCATTTCGTGCCTGCAGCCCTGCTGGATTCGACCTTTTATCAGCTGGTTGAGTAGCGTAATAAGGGGCACAACTAGAAGAGTTGGCCCTATATTTTCTTTCTCTTTTTTTTTCTCAATTCGATTGCAGTCTCCGAAGTCCTTCTTGATCGATGGTCCCCATTAGCATTAGTGCTATAATTAGCAGCCGCTTTTTTTGGAAGGCGAGGTACTCATGTGTGATCGCGGATTCCACGGTAGCAGTAGTTCTAGCTCTACATTAGGAGCACGGGAGCTCACTCCCTCAATGAGTCTATCCTGCTTCAGGCCATGTTGTTCAGTCTCCTGGAACTAAACTCTTAGATGCAGCCGCCTCCATCCATCGGCAATCCGCTCCCGTACGGGCGTTGACATGCTTAGCGAAGGTCTCCTTATTTACGACGAAATTTAGATCAGGTTGCGCGAAAGGAAGGGGGAAAACCTATCTAGAAGTCGTTTTTGATGAGGAGAGGGAAAACCCCTCCCTAACGCTGGGCAAGATCAATAAATAAGAAGCTTCGGCTTAGGGCGACCAAACCAAGCTCGATTCGCTCCAAATTCCCACAGTGCCTTCCTTGGGAAAGGTGACCCGTATCTTCAGGTCGCTCCAGGCTCTACCGGAACCGAGCGTACCTTGGGACACGCGCTACAAAAGGCTTAGGAAGCGGACCTGTCTGATGAGGGGACTTCGTAAACTATCTAACTTTGAAGCTATTACACCCAAAAGGGTGAAACCACAGAAGCAGGTAACCCTGACTTCAAGACATATGGTGAAGAGCA
This sequence comes from Fraxinus greggii, assembly GCA_903798315.1. Lineage (NCBI taxonomy): Eukaryota > Viridiplantae > Streptophyta > Magnoliopsida > Lamiales > Oleaceae > Fraxinus > Fraxinus greggii. Next base: position 3,896 of record CAIGRK010202732.1, read on the forward strand.
CCGGTCAAGCTCACACACAAGAGGGAAGAAACGAAAGATTGATTGATCTGCTGCTCGATCGGAGATATAAGGGAAGCGCTGGTAACCGAACTCTTTCGCGAAAGGGATTCCGCCGCCGAGTCTGTGTCTGTTATGAGAGCAGTGGCTAATAGAACTGATGCGCCTCAGAAAGCAGCGTCCTTCTCAATCAATGCCCGGGCATCCCATACATAACCACCGAACAACCAATCCCCGTACTGAGTTCTCTCAGGTGCCAACTCTTTTTTTTTCCGTAATAATATTAAAAGGTTCATGACCATCGATCGGTCGGAAGGTTAAGAGTGATAGATATTATTTATGTTCAAAGTCAGGCGCTTCCTTGTATCCCGCTTGGCAGTACATAAGGGGAAAGACGAGAATAGACCTCAAGGTCGGAACCGGCTCTTTTGGTTTTCTTTCTTTGGCTATGGTTGCCTTGACCAGAGGGTTCCAAACCGTTTAGAATGAACCGTAGCCAAAGATCCATTTACCCAGACGGTGTGCGAAATGAGGAAATTTTCCGTAGTAGGCCGAGTTTGACTCTATCGCCCGACACACAGCCCTCTATGTAGCTCTACCACAAGACCTTTCGGTGCCATCACAAGAACGAAGGAGACCCGCAAAGAGCGTTTGCACAAGGAGTGGAGCGATCCCTGAAATCATAGGTTCGATGAAGAACTAAACCGAATGATCGAAAGACAATAACATAAGGGCACCTCTATAGACGCGAAAACCGAGTTACAGACCCCGATGGACGCGTGATGAATGTGAGAAGCATCTGCCCCGGTAAGCCTATATGTTGATGAATGGGAGGGTAGCGAACAGCATTCTTGAAGACAGGCTATTCGACCTCCTTACAACTCTTTTTGCTAGGTTCCGAAAGTGCTTATTCCGCCTTACCTTATTAGATTAGGGGCGATGGACTGTATTCAAGAGGATCAGACTTGAAAAGTTCAGGCTATGGAAGTTTCGATCTTCCCATAAATCTATCTTTTAATGGTGTCGATAGCCTGTCACGTCATGGTAAGCGATCATAAACTTCTTTCGATCTTGAATGCTCTGTTCCGCCCCTTGATTACTTTCTGGGATGACAGCAAGTCTTCTCCCCATTGGTGAGATTGGTCCCGTTCCTTTGTTCTTTGTCCAGCTACTCGGTCAATGAAGATGGAATCAGGGCTAGCTCTCTCAGTCCCATTCCTGATCAAATAAGATCCCAAAAGAACGAACAAAGAATGGAAGGCAGCATCGTGTATCGAAAGGGATCCATGTTCCAGTAATTGGTGTCAAAAGATATGCTTTATGGTCTATGAAGATAGGTTTGTTTCTGTCTTTCTTTCCTAACTAACAGGAAAAGAGAGAGATAGGAGTTCAACTCTCGTTCTATCCATGTTCAGCAGTCCTTGTCCATGTTGGAACTGTTGATGGCAGTACCGCTCAACTACGAGATGCTTGAAAGTCGATGTATCAATGTTCCCAAGAGTAGCATCGAGCCCCAAAACGGCAAGCCATGCTTCAAGCTAAGTCAGTCGGGATCTAATTGATTGCTAAACTGAAGGAACGATCTCTGTCGAAGATTCTCATTCTAAAGCTGGCCTATAACCTGCCTAGCTCTCTTCTTTTGGAAGGATGGGATCATACCTATTGAAGAAGGCCCTGGGAACGCGACATTCGAGCGAAGCCCTTACTTACGCGAGAAGTTGCGCGAAGGGGGTGGGGAAGGAAGCTTACGATTTTTTTAGTGTGTGAGGTGGCCCCGAGAGCTGAACCAAAGCCGGCCGTTTCGAGACCAGGAGCTTTAACAGTTGCCCAGAAGAGGTTCACACGGCAGCTAGCGAGCTTCAAAACCGGGGAACAGCTGAACAGCAATCTCCAGCCCAAAGATGCTCGGTTGAATAAGTGAGAAGCTCTGCTCTAGCCCTAAAAAAAATCTCCGTGACAAGGGGACAATAGCAGTCCGTAGCGCGCGTTGAACAGGTCGTTTAAGGAAGGGGGGTATGAGACAAAAAACACTAGATTTTTTTTATGCCTGCCGGTATTTGGTTTATAAATGGAAGGCAGGGGATAAAGATAGGATGGAGTCTAGCCCTGGAGTGGATTTTAGGACTAAATCCCCCTTTTCTTTTAGGTTGTGTATTACCAGTCAAGGGGTTGACGATAGACAGCCCAAAGGACGGCAGATGAGAAAAGACATAGTTAGTATCTGCAAAATTGATCCACTTATTCTTTTTCGCCGACCCCGGCTTTCATTCCTTTATTCTACTTATACTATATGCTATTCTACTTCGCTAGTCACTCCTGAACTCGGATACTCCTCAATTCAGGAGCCAGAGAGCTAACCAACCACTGAACCGATAGACAGATAAAAGGACGTTAGCCCCCTGCCCTCTCTAGGGTTATCTTGCAACAAAAACCAAAAAAAAGGCCATGGGGACACCAGAATCTGCACTGATGTTAGGGGTGAAGAAAGCCAAACATTAGAAGAACTCAATCGTTCTAGCAGCGGCAAGAAGTCAATAAAAACCACTGACAGGAATGACCCAGATCAAGATACTGCAGTCCAGTCTTCGTTGGAAACTATAGGCTGTCCTTCAGCTTCTAATCGATTTGCTTCTCTGCAGACAGAGGAAGACACTCATGAAGTGGACGAATTCGGTGAAGAATTACTGCAAGGAGCTGAGGGAACCTAGCCCATGAACCAGATTGGAAAGGAAAAACCTTATGGTACATTGACTAAGGATTCTTCCAGGGTAGTTTAGTTGATGCATAGGCAAATTTTCATAAAGAGATATTTCATAGAAAAAGTGCATTCAATAAGTGTGAGGAGGGCAGTTTTGGTGAAAGAAAATGAGGAGTGGAAAGAGAAAAGCTCTATCTATGAATCAAGGGGGAGGACAGAAGGGCAAAAGAAAAGGCCTTAACGCGATAGAGACTAACAAGGGAACTTACCAATACTAAAGGCGGATCGATCAGGCTGAAGCTATTGTAGCATCTCAAGCTTATCTTTCTTTTGCACCCACCTACCCTGTACTGCCGAACGTTTGCTACAGTTAGAATCCTCTATAATAACTAATAAACCGATTCAAGTGATTGAAACACAGGACCCTTTTCCACAGTTACAGGACCGTTGCGACAGTTGTTGATACCGATACAGTTTCCCTCAGACATCTCGACCGGGAAGACCTCTTACGAGAGTTGCTTGCCTTCTACCGATTGACTGCTTCTATTCCCGTTATGCCCCTATTTAATTGAATTTAACTGCTTTCCCTATTTGCTTACGGATTTGCTTAACGAATACTTCCCTCAGGCTGGTTATTCCTTGCTTGACAAAAGAGAAGGAAAAGGAAAGTACTTTCAGAGAAGAGTTTACTAGAAAGCACTGGAAGGGAATCGCTTTCCTATCTCTAAAAGGAAGGACAGGATTCCATCGAACGGAAAGCCTTCTTACGCCTTATTAGCGAGAGTTTTGACTGGTAGTAGTACTTCCGAGGAGCGCTTTAACAGGACTTCCGCTTACAGAAAATAGGCCTACGAAAGAAAATAAAAAAGCCTACGAGATTCACTCATAACAGAAGGGATTACCCACCTATTCGTGATAGGTGAACGAGTCACCTAGGTGAAATACTTCTTAATGCTCTTTCATAGAGGACCCTGGCTTCCATTTCTCTATACGTAAGGTATACCCCTGTAAACGGATACTATGGTACACTGCGCAAATTCGTCGACATCCGGCATCTCAGTCTAAATGGAAGTAGACCAAGTAGTTTCATAGGAAGAAATGTGAAAGTAGGGGCTGCTAAGCGCCCAGACCCAGAATTCATTGAAAATGGAGTTCTTGGTACCGGTCAAGCAGAAATAATATGAATAGCGAGCCAGCACTATATTTATAGATTGGAAAGAAGGGACTCTCCAAAGAGAGTCCCGAGCGGAATGAAGTTGTGCTAAATGAACGAGTTGTCCTAAATGCCCCTTGTTAGCTGTCGCAGGAAGTGGTGAGGGCTCAGGAAGTGAAGCAAACTCGACCAAAGGACAAGTCTGTTCCTGCTTCGTTTTCTGTTCCCGATTCAATCTTCACCTTTCCTGAATTAAGAAAGAGAGTGAAAGAGAAGAGATCAGTGCAATAGGTACAGAGGGGAGAGAAACTGTCTTCGTTCGGTTCGGCAGAAGAAAGCCGAGAAAAGTGGATTCTCATCTCATAGTTAACCAGGAAAGACAAAGACCGATAACCATAACCGTGGCGCTATCTGTAGCTTGAGCCAACCAACCTTAACCTTTCGCTTGTTGACCGTCTTTCACTTGCTTTCGAACTCCTTCGTACCCTTACTTGATCCCATCTTCTCGAATAGGAGAATAGTCAGAGTACAGCCCCTTACTCAATAGGGGGCGAAGAGCTCATATTCCAGAGGGAATAACTGAAGGCATTGAAAGAGGTGAACCGGGGACAGGAAAGCAAGAGCAAGAAGGAAAGGCTAGCAAAGATCAGCTTCGAGATAGCCAGGTCAGCGATTGAACTCGTCTAGTAACTAGTAAGAAGGGGCATATTTTCTCATTTAAGACTCACAAGGAAGCGTTGGTTGGGCAAGCTCTTTCGAGGAGATCAACCGTCTGGGATATTCAGAAGAAAGAAGGAGCAAACTTCACTTTAATATCTATATGACGATTGGAACTGGACCAATAGGAAGTAGAATACTTGCTTGAATCCCAACCTTTTTGATTGTAGAAGGGTCCACATATGGGCACTGCCACTATCAATCAGAATGGTGATGGCTTTTCTTTCAAGTAGTCCCTAAACTCGCATGCTTTGTGGTGTGCGAAGACCAGCAATAGCTTGTAAAGAGATCTCTGGCGGTTCAGGTCCTTCTAGCCCTTCAAGCCCCATTCTTCCCTTTGTCCCTCTTCCTCTTCACCTGGCCAAGCCCCCTCGATCAGAAAGAATTTATCTTCCTTCCATCTATGACCGGGATGGAACTTCTCCTCACAATTAGAGTATAGCACAAGAAGCCACGATTTCGCCTCGACTCTGCCTCAGCCGGTCTGAGACGCTTCATTCTTGGAAAGGTTGGACGGGACTACCTTATTAGCAGGAGCAGCGGGGTGGACTGGGGGCATCGGATCGATTAAGACCTCGTCTGTCTCCCACTTTTTACTCTTACAAGCGAGCTAACCCAATGGCTGACGTGAGAGTGCTTGGTCTGAACATTTGGACGTAGAGACGAATGCCATCTCTCAGCCCGCGGACAAAAGAACTTCTCTTATAAGGAAGGCCTCAGACAAGCCCTACCATCGCTTGGCAACCTTCTCTCGGCTTCATACTCCCGCAATGTGGACACCTGACCGAAGCTTAGCAAGTGCACCAGCATGATCGTCATACTTGCTTTTCCAAAAGCCTTCATTCAAGGCCGCCACAAACTCTCTCCATAACACATAGACCCGCGACTTCTCATACCACCTATACCACTCTAAAGCTTACCCTTGCAAATGAAAGAAAGTCAACATCGATCCTACGCTTCACTTTGATGGTATGCAAAGAATTATTCTGCTCGAGAAAGACAACCGGACCGATCTCCTCGAATGTCGGAAAATGAAGCTTCAAGGTTTGGGATTGAATAAGACCTTCAGATCCAGAATTGGAAGACCACACCCATGCGCCTTCTTGAAAACTACGGCCTTCAAAGGACTCTCCTTTTTCCTTAACACCTTAACAAGATTCGCCAACTGATCGATTTTGCTATCACTCATGACCTCTTTGTTCTCAAGAGTCGTCAGCTTATGGAGTCTTTCGGCGAGAGTGCGTTCCGTCTCAGCATTGTCTCCGCCTTCTGCCCTTAGATTGTCCACCATTGTAACCGGCTCTGATACCAAACTGAGACCTGTCTTTATCCTACGACCTATTTTGCACTGATAGAAAGAGATTGGATGGCTCAAGTTCAACAAGTGAGGGCAGTATGGCTTTCTTACTCTTACCGATATCCCTATCTTTATGTCTTTCCTGCCATGGGTCACTCTGGCTTTGCTTTCTTCCTTGACTCCCTTTTCGAGACAGAATCTAATTCTTCTCTATTGCCCTTCCTTCTTTATAAGAAAAACTAGCATAAACCCCTTGATAATATAGGGCTTTTGGAGATGCAACAGCTTTTCAGTACGGAAAATTACCATGAAAAGCGGAAGACTTTCATTTTCTCGGGAATTTTCAATGCAACCCCGATTTAGTAATAAAATGGACATCAAAAGTTGCATTATTGCCCTTTCCTTTATTAGTAAAAGATTTTTCGTTGCAAGACCCTTTTAGTAAATAAAGTGCCGTTGAAACTCAACAAGTTGCTAAAACCCCTGGTCAAATTGGGCATGCAGGGAACTAATCATAAGGATAAGACAAGCAAGCTTTCGAAGGGCAAACTTAAGAGATTGGGGAGGGGCGGGAATGAAGAAGCGAGCCGGATTAGTCTTAGTTATTAGTAAAGGGCGAATGAAGGGACACGACCGGTTGGCGAGCGAGTGTGCTGGTTTGAGAGCTTGATAATTGGATAGTGATGAATCGGGACTTAGTTAGCTATTAATAGAATCCGGAACCGCTCTTCCGTCTTAAACATTCTTTTGAATTGGTGGCTGTTTGTGCTTGGGAAAGGAAATCCCACTGGCTCTTTTGAAGGGGCTGCCTGGTCTTGACTTCCTCGATCTCCATTTGGTAGGAAATCCAGAGGCGGAAGAAGGGATTCTAAAGGAAAGAGGAATACGGTAAGGCCGGGAATTTAGCATTAATTAACGGAAAGTAAACGGTCAATAGGGAAATAAAATCTTTTTTATTCGGCTCCAAAATAAGGTTTTTACTCAATAGCGTAGGCAGGAAGGCTAGCTTTGCCCTATTCGCTGCGCTTCGCTTGCTGCTTTTTCGGACAGGAAGGACTGGAAAGACAGACTCGATCCTTTCAGTCTCGAGGGATGGCTATTCATGTTCTGACTGGCCTAATGGACAGGGACTCAAACTCAAGGACCTGGTCTAAAGCTGGGAATTGAGCTCTTCAATGGCCTCCCTATGGCTGTTTTGAAGGTTCCTTTCCCCAGACCCCTATCCTAAGGGGGGAGGAGCTGTAGAGAAGGCAACCGCCCTCGACCCGGAGGGGAGCTATCTAAAGAGCTCTAAAGAATCTAGAAGGGTCTTTTAAGAAGCCTTAAGGATAAAGAAAAAGAGAAGTAATAGGAGTATAATAAGGATAGCTACCATAAGAACTGATAGAAGAGTTCCGACCAACAAGAGAAGAGATACAGTAACGAAGGAAAGCTACAAACTAGCTGTTTGTTAAGCGAGATCGAGATCGCTTCCGCTCCGGGCAGTGAAGAGAGAATCCGTTTCCGTCTTCTCTCTTGCTTTCGTTCCTCTATCCGTGGTAAGAGTGAATCCCTTTAGGTATACTCACTTGATCTAACCTAAGGCTTTACTTACTTGATCCAAATCAGACTTCGGACCCTTACAGTCTGGAATAACTTTACTTTATCATTCCTCCCGTAGCCTCCCCTGTAATGTAAAGTGCTTTTTATCCTCCACATCTGGCTTCGTTCCTTTACCTGCGATAAAGCGGCTTAACACTTCTCGATAAGGCTCATCCTCTTTCTTCTTCGAGAATGCCTGAATCGTGAGACTTGTAGGTTCCGGTGGTAGAAGGCTATACAATATGTGACCTTCTTCACCAGGATAAGACAGCGAGAGTAAGAAGCCTCTTTATTGCTATGCATCAATTCCTCAAGATCAAATAGTTTGGAAAAAGCTTTGAACGCCCTTCCTTCTGATCCCTTGCCTTAAACGATCGATCAAGGGGCTTACCTTTCTCAAAGCAAAGGGCTTAAACAACTTTCTTTATCAATTTGCCCCTTCACCAAGAAGAAATGCTTATTGCTCTTTGACTCATATCAAGCGGCTTAAACGCTACTTTTTCTATCAAGCTCGCTTTCCTCTCGCGCACTTGAGAGTACCTGTACCTTGCCTTCCATTAATAAAGATTAAAAAAGGCCCCTACCAATGGTCCGAACCTTTAGGGAATAATACTCAAAATCCCAATGGCGACTCCCTTGAAAATNCATAAATTAGATCCCGGGTAAGGCCCAGGGGAGGATAGGCTAGGATGAACATATACGACAATCTCACCCTACGCTAGTAACAAAAAGAAAACAAAAAGAAAAAAAAAAAAAAAACACACATGATGATGATCTTGACTTCACCTATAAATAGCGTTTATTGTTTACGAACCTATTCTACTAATGATAGTTCTCTTGATAAGTTCTGGAATAATTTCTATGAGAAAGTCTTGAATAATCATAATCATAATTCAGAGTCTAAAGTCTCTCAATATCAAGATGTTGTGCTGAATATGTTGTATAATCATAAAAATGAGAATTTGACTGAAGATGAATTAATCAAACTGCAACTATGTATAGAGAATCTTACTACTACATATGGTGACATAAAAAGTATATATCAGGCTACTCCTTACTTTATCAATAAACTGATCTCTAAAGATCAACCTACAGCAAAGGATTTTCTGAAAGGATCTGGCCTTTCTGATGAAATTCTATGTAATCTGAATTTCTTTGATCAGTATACTTTGGAGGCTATTATTATTTATGTACTTAGTTCTCTCTTCCACTGTATTCAGGAGAACCCTGCTGTTCGCGTATCCACTCTGATAGAACATCTTGATATGTATGTTAAGTACCAAGCTAATTTGTTGAAAAACAGATATACGGCTATAAATCCTTCGAAGTCTGATAGAATCAAATCTAATTATACTACTGATAACAATAAGCAGGCTACTGATAACAATAAGCAGGCTACTGATAAGCAGGCTACTGATAACAAGAGAAAATCGAAAGTGTTTTCTATCGGTGTGTTATTGGTAGAATTCTTAGTGAATAGAGAGTTGATTTCTCTTTCAAAAGAATTGAGCTTTGATGATTTATATGTTGCTAAGAAGAAAGGTAAGTATTATTTACCAATCAATTATTACGCAATATGTAATTTTGATCTCAGTCTCCTTCCGATCAAACTCAATCTACCAATGGTATGTAAGCCTATGGATTGGATGTCCACAAGTGAAAACCCTTCATCTCTATCCGATCTGCGTGGCGGTTACTTAAGTATGCCTATTGGTGATTTTTATCAAAATTGCTATCGCCTAATAAGTTCCCGTGACTTGTTCCATTTCAATATTCAGTTTGAACAGGATTACAATGGATTGTGCGTAATCATGAACGAGTTACAGTCGCATGCTTTTGAGATTAACAAAGATGTATTAACCTTCATTAATCAGAATTACGATCTCTTAGTGAAATCTGGTCTACTTATGCCTAAATTTTTAGCTTCTTTAAATATACAAAATTCAATTGACCTATTGAGAATGTCTTACTTAGAGGATCCGTCTTTGACGAAAATTTCGAATTATCAAAATTTTGTTAAGGAGTTCATGAAGCGTATCCAACGTGCTCGTTATGAAACCTTCATAATAAATCTAGCATCAGCCTACGAAGGTTATCGATTTTATCTGCCGGCCTTCGTTGACTTCCGTGGTAGAATCTACCGCTCTGGGGCATTACATTTCCATGAACGTGATTTGGCTAGAAGTCTAATAGTTTTTTCTGATACACCTTATGACAATTTGAAATTGGATAGTGATGAAAAGAAGGATAATGTTTATATGGTATTAAGCTCAGCAGCAGCTTTTCATTATAAGAAGTTCATTTCTTATGATGATGCTCATCAATGGTATCTCGATCACAAAAGTGTGATTAATTCATCGGATGAAAGTCTCATCCAGTTAGCTGTTTCTGCGAGTGACCCCTATCAGTTCATAAGCAAGGTTCTATGTATCGAAGGCGGTAAGACTGATCCTAGGAGAATTCCTATCACGCAAGATGCCTCTGCAAGTGCTTATCAGCTCATGAGTTTTTTCTTGTTAGATACAGAAATAGCTAAACATACAAATCTCATACCCGTTTCTTATGTATATGATCAAAAGATCAATGATATTTACACCTTCTTTCTAGAAGAGATTAAGGTTTACTTGCATAATAAATTGACTGAAAATCTATATAAGGTAATTTGTTCTCGTCTTACTCGAAAATTAATCAAAGTACTCTTCATGCCATTGATATATGGTAAGACAGTCTCAGCAATGTCTAATGATATTTATCATCATTTTTCAACTCATGATGAAACTGAGTTTTCACAGTTATTAGGTAGAGGGGAATCCGCGCTAGTAGCATTATACATGTATAAGTTCTTTCAAGATAGATTTCCGGGTATAGTCAATCTAATGGAATTGATCCGAAATGTTGGTTGGTTATCTTCCGCCTTGGGTAAACCCGTATTCTATAGTATAGCTCTATACACAACAGTACAAGACTATATGAAAACGAAAGCAGCCAAAATACTTCTATACGATCGTATCCACAAGAAAAGGCGTCAAGTGACTCTACGAATTCCCACGGAAGATCGGGATCAAAGGAAGACTCGTGCTGCTACCTTTGCCAACTTCATTCATCAGAAAGATGCTCAAATAGCAATGTTAATGATAATAGACATGATATCTATTGGTGCGCCTGTCTACACTGTTCACGATAATTTCATTACTACAGCTCCTTACGCTATGCGCATCCCAAATTTATATATTTCGTCTATTAAGGGGAATGACCCATTATTTTTTATAAACGATTATCTTATTAAAAATCTGCTGGATGGCAGGGCTTCGCTACATTCCCTGGATCTGGATAAACCGCTTCCACTTGATTTTCTTAAAAGTATCTTAGAAGATAGAATACCCAAGAATTTAAATAAGACTAAGAAGTTAATTTGGGAAAAAAAGATAAATAGTATATATGATGCTTATGTATACTATATAACTACTACATTCAATTACAATACAGAAACGGGAATATGTAACAATTTTCAAAAATGGAATGATTTCGTTTCGTCTATGACTGATTGGGATAAATTTCATTATAACTATAGTTTACACTTATGATGACAAAAGAACTATTTGATGTATTATGGGGCTGCTTACTGAATTCAATCAAAAATGAAGATTATATGGATCCCTATCAAGGATTGAGAATTGCTGGAGTTGATTTCAATATGCCATTCTTAAGATGTATTGACTGTGATATGATATTATTTGCTGTTATTCGACTACTAATCAAGTACGCTTACACTACTAAGTCTGATTATGGGAAGTTTACTATTAGTTATGTCATGAGGATACCATCCGGAGAAGTACCCTTTACAATTAGTAATGCTCTCACTTTTAGAGAGGATGGGAAAGATTTGCCAGTCTATGCTTTGATTGATCAACTTGTCAGGAAGAAAGCAGAGGATTACAATGATTCAGAGATATCTCGCATTAATATTAGAATCTATCTTTCTGAAATGAAGGATAGTGCGACGCCAATTATCTCCGATGACGAGATTGCTAGCAAGCTCTGGGAATGCATCGAAAGCAAGGTGGTGGTTGAACCTAAAAAAGCGAGAACGATCGGACATCGTAAGCGTCGTTATCTAAAGCATCTCACAGCACTCAAACCTAAAAAAAGTCAAAGGCAGCCATTCATTGTAGCTGATATTGAGACAGTTTTCCGAAATCAAATTCATGTGCCTTACGCTGTGGGTTTCTTAGTGGTTAGACCAGGTGATGATCTGTCTTCAGCGGAGACGGGCATTGAGACATATTTCAGTGAAGATTACCCAGATTTTGTCTTCAAAACCTTTGAAGAAAGGAGCAATAGGATGTTGTTCGACTTTATAGAACGTCTAGCTGTTGTTGTTAGACAAAATCCATCGATTCGAACGGTCTACTTCCACAACTTCTCACGATTTGATGGCATTCTCTTACTGAAATATTTAGTTACTCATGGTGATAAGTACAAGGTCAAAGCTCTTTTGAGGAACCATAGGCTATACCAGATAGCTGTCTATCTTGGTAAGAAGCGGCTATTCTTTCTAAGGGATTCCTTAACACTGCTCACGAGTAGTCTTGATAACTTAGCCAAAAATCTCTGTCCTCAATTAGGATCAAAAGGAACCATACCATATGACGAAGTGCAAGTCTCGAATCTGATCCTTCTCCGAAAGAAATTGTTAGTGTATATGAAACAGGACATCCTTCTATTAGGTGGTGTGATGCAGAAGGCTCAAGAGATTTATTGGACTATATGCAATGTGGATATCGTGACTAAATTGACCTTGTCTTCGCTAGCTCTCACTATCTTTCGTATGAGCTATTACGATCCTAAGACTTTTCCTATCCATATTCCAAGTAGGAATGAAGATACATTCATTCGGCGTGGTTACTATGGTGGCCATGCTGATGTTTATCAACCTTGTGGTGATAATCTATACTATTACGACGTGAACTCCTTATATCCCTATATTATGAAGTCCTATCCAATGCCTGGGGGTGAGCCTGTCTGGCATGGTAAGTTAGAAGGTCAGGATTTAGACAACTTGTTTGGCTTTATTGAGGCCTATGTTGTATGTCCTCGTACTATCTCTCGACCATTCCTACCCTATCGGGATGAAAAGAATCAAACTCTACTCTTCCCAACCGGAAATTTCGTGGGTGTGTATTATAGCGAAGAGTTAAAGTATGCGCGCGACATAGGCTACCAGATCATTCCTCTTTCAGGCTACTTGTTTGAAAAGAAGAGTAGCAGCCCTTTCGAAAGCTTTGTTTCCAACATATTCGAAAGAAGACAAGAAGCTAAGAGAGCAGGTAATGACGCAATGTCCTATGTTTATAAGATACTCATGAACTCGCTATACGGTAGATTTGGTATTAACCCAAAATGCACGGTCACTGAGATCTGCGATTCTGATCGATATAACTATTTGATAAAGAAAAGTGATTTAATCTTAGGGGACAAGCTGAGCGAGTATTACTATATTTTATCTTACTTAAGCAATACAGAACATGTTGACGACTCAGACTGGAATCCTCCTAAGATATCGGCTGTTCAATTGTCCGCTGCTATTACAGCTTGTGCTCGTATTTATATGTACAAATACATTTCCAGACCTGACTGTTACTACACGGATACGGACTCTGTCGTTCTTGGCAGTCCTCTTCCTGAAGAAGAGATTTCTTCAACTGTATTAGGTAAGTTTAAGTTAGAAAACAATATAAAGAAAGGCATCTTCTTAGCACCAAAGAGTTATTCACTTTTGACTCAAGAAGACGAAGGAATCATTAAGCACAAGGGTCATGCAAAATCATTGGTCGATAAAGAATGGTTTGAGTCACAATACGTTGATATATCTAGAACAAAGCTAACCTCTGTGGAATCTAACTTCAACATTGATTGGGAAAGACTGAACATCTCCAAAAAGGAAACACTAGTGAACCTTGGAATCAGAATTGGTAACAAGAGGGAACCTGTGTATGATAATAATCTTTGGGTGGACACTGTGCCATTGGATGTTACAAACTTCGGTGGTCAAGAAAATAGGATACGAGCATATGAAGTGATGCGTCTTCAGGAACTAAATGAGAAAAATATAGAGCATTTAGCTAAGAAAGACAGAGAAATTGCTTATTTAAAGTCAAAACTTGATAGTCTCAATAATGAGCCTTATCAAGATAAAGCTAACCTTGGTAAGAGTCAATCGCACTCTGCACAGAAAGCTGATGATCCTAAGAAACATACTTACAAACACAAACCAAAAGGTAAGAAAAAGCCCGGTTAGTGTAAGCTTCCATTTCTTGGGTTACTTTTGCGAGATTATCTCTATACCTAGCATTTCCTTCTGATTCCGTTCGTCCTTCTATCAAGTGAAGCACTCGCGTAAGGACACTTAAGAAGTTATTTCTATAGTCAGCAGTGAATTCCGAAAGGTACTCTAACAGCCTTCGAGTGGAATAGAGAGACGGGCATCAGTTAGATAAGACGCTTTTATACAATTATAAAATAAGAAAAAACTATGTTTTAAATATTTCTACCTAGCCGTATTCTAATTCCAATTTGATTTGACTCTTTCCTTCATTGTTGATGAGAATGAAGCCACCTGAGAAAGGGATAGATTCTCCTCCCCTAACAGCACGTTCTAAAGTAGGCGAAAGAAGATTGCATTCATTTATGAATATATCGTTCAAAACCTCACAATAAGACTGTTCTTTTTCTTCATCAAAAATGGGAATTAATATTTCATTTTGATAGCGTGCATATTTCAGTTTAGGCAATCGTTTTTCAATTTCCCGATCAATATCGTCCATATAGATATTGAATAGTACTTCAGCTATGAAAGGAAGAGGAGGAACGCCAGTATTTATCGAGAAGTCCCTGTCCATATTATCAACAATGGGAGCGTTGCAAAAAGAGGAGATCAACTTGACCAAGTCATTGTTCACAATAGAGCGTACTTTTTCTATAAGTCGTGACCTGGAGAATTGTAATTCAGAATTCGAACAATTTAGTATAAGAAGAGTTTGAACATCCCTATACTCCAGAATGGTATCGAGGTAATGGGTTATTGTTCTATCTTTAGAATAAGAACTATAGCACGATTTACTAAAATAGGAAGATTGGCCCAACTCTTTGATTAAGATACCAGCAAGTGCCCCAATAACAACTTCGTCAGCTAGAGAGGCTTCTACTTCTACGGATAAGGCTGGGTTCGACCCGGGGGATTCACTATATGTGCGAACAAGTCTAAGTGAGGAAAAGTAGTAATTTCCAGATAGAACTAAGTTTTGAATATTCATAATATCACCTTCCGAAAGTTCATAGTCGCTATTATTCTGCTTATATACAGCGTAAACATCGTTTATTTCAAATACCAAACTTTGAAGAGAACATTTTTGAACATCACCCCACGGCCTACCATCAGTATATGATCTATACGTTACATGGAAATGCATATTAGAACCTGGATAAAATATCATGTTTACCATTTTCTTATTCATATTTTGAGATATACTCCATACTCAGAAACGGACTCCGTAAGTGCAATAGATAGAATAATCGTAGCAACCATTAATGACACATTTATGATCTTACCGCTTTGTTTATTATCTATTTTGAGTGGGTCAAAGGAATTTAGCGGAAAGAGATCTCTAGCTGTTTTATTGAGGGGCTCCCCGCATTCGCATGGGCTACTCACATCAAGGTGGTTGCTACAAACGTGGTTAACATAAGTATTTTTGAGCACATCTATTATGATTTTGATATTGGGTGAGCTAAGTGCTAATGGTTTTAGCAAAAGGGGTTCGGGAGCTATGACCCCCCATATTGTGAAACCAAATAAGATAGAAATAAAGATAACAAAGCGAATATCTTTGTAATACGATAACAATATTGCATCCGATAGTTTAAAGCTTTTGATTCTCCCCGACTCCCGGCATATATCTGCAAGCCCAATTTTCTTATCCGGTGATCGCATTATCCGATTTCCAGCTATGTTTTTAGGAATATTCTTTTTAGCAGTCAAAGGTGCCCATTTAGCAAAAGTATATTTAGCAGAAATACCATCATGATTATATACAACACTCTTTATCCTCGAAGGAGCATCCTGCATAACTAACTTGAGATTCATTATATGCTCATAATCATTCTGTAGCCCCAAAAGTTTCAAATAATTACCATTTATCCTTTTAAACCAGCATGGTTTATTCAAAACTGTAGAATTAATAATATGCGTTGGTTGTTCACGTATCTCTGCTTTCTTAGAAGTAAATTTCAAAAAAAGATGATTCATGTGTTTTTTTTTTTCTTTTTGTTTTCTTTTTGTGACTAGCGTAGGATGAGATAGTCGTATATGTTCATCCTAGCCTATCCTCCCCTGTGCCTTACCCGGGATCTAATTTCTGGATCCCCTTTCTCTAACGTTGCTGAGTTGGAGTTAACCGCTACTCTTATTAGAGTACTCATTGTAGAGAAAGACCGGCTATGGTTATACATTTTCAAGGGAGTCGCCATTGGGATTTTGAGTATTATTCCCTAAAGGTTCGGACCATTGGTAGGGGCCTTTCCTAGGTTGTGAGGCGATAGTGCCTGCTGTCGATAGGTAGCTCATCCCTTGAAATTTGTCAGCTACACACGTCGCTTTCATTTCCTCTTTTATATGTCACTCCCCGGTCAACGCGAATAGATTCCTTGCTTGTTGAAGCATGATCCTCCATGCTTCAATGTATGGCTTGTAACCATCGAGTCTAGGTTTGCTCCTCTTCCTTGACAGCTTGTCTCAAGCTGTCAAGTAAGTTGCAGGATCTTCCTCTCTTCAGATTACCTTAGGGGTTCCGAAAGGGTAGAACCGAGGAAAGTTTATATCGAGCACTGACACGCTCCTGGAAGGCGACATCCCCATGGTTTCGAGGGGCACAAACTGTCCACCTATTTCTGCAGTGATGTGGAGGGCCCTAATGTGCGGGGATGGAATTCTTCCCGGAAGGTCATCGTCAGAAAAGGAAATGGACATGGGAGCCGTAAGAGGCTAGTCCGTGCTCTCCTGTTCAAAAGCCTCACCGTTCGCTGAGCTCTTCGCCCCTGGCGGCTCGGCTGGGTTGGTTACGTGTGCCGTCTACTCTGCTTTAGTTGCGCTGACTGGGCAGCTTCTCACCGTGCCTGGTCAAAGCGCGGTTAGACTGCGGCGATGTGCAATATCTACAGACAGCATTAAGGGCCTCCCTCCGCTGGGCAAGCTGACTACTACTGAATGTGAATGGCCGACTTGGTATTCGTATTCTCAATCGGCGAAGCCTCGATACCCACAGACAGTTGAGAGACCTACAGTTGAAGGTAGGCCCGAAGGGGCGATTCCTAGAGGCTATTCCTAGGGGTTATATTCCCGCTTCAGTCAATCGGAAAGACAAAACAAGGGAAATTGTCTCAGGGGAGCACCCTTTTCCGGGTAATGCAGAAACCTTTTCGGCGCCTCATCAACAAGAAAAAGCACAGGAAGCGGAGCCGCTGGGAGTGGGAGACGTTTCGAGGAGTGCGGTCACACTCGCTCACTCTACAAGTTCGGTTGTTTCCGTCATAAGGGGGGATCTTCCAGCTTAAGGCGCAGAGAGGAAAGCGGCAGGGTAGTAGTTTAAGTTTAAGGCCGAGGAAGATTCGTGGAAAGGGCTATTCCTAGTTCAGTACCGGGTGGATTTCGAGTTGAATGAAAGCCCTTCCCTCTCGGAAGCAGGGGTTCCTATTCTGTTTGTCCTGTCCTGGAATCCAATTTATGCCCTTTACGGTTCAGTGCTTTCTCAATGCTTCCCCTCCCACCACCCTTGGGAATACTACTTTAGAGAAGCAACGTGGGGGGTCAGACTAACCAAAAAGTCCGTACTTTTTTTGTAGGCCAACCTAAGACTTGCACCGTGGTAACTCCGAGAACCACACTTCTCACTTACTCAATCACACCTCCTTTCATCACCCGGAATCCTATCGCTTCTTACCAAGCGGATCTGCCTTAGAAAGAGGTGACCTGCACCAAACCAAGGCCAATGAGGAACCTCAAAGGCATAGCCTCTCACTAAACAGACCTTTCTGAACAGCTTTCACTCTCATAGCAAAGCAAGAAGCAATGCTTATCATACGTCATTCTAAAGATAAGGAAGGGGCTAAAGGTGGGGCAGGTTAAGTTAGGGCATCAGTAGCTTCAACTAAAGAATCAGTCGAAACGGACACTGAAGCTAAATCCGCCCAGATCGTAAGACTTCGACCTTGGTATAGGCAGATCAGGGGCCCACCTAAGGCGTAAAGAACAAAACTCTCCGGTATAATGATCAACGAAAGCCAAAAAGCACAATGGATTCTTTCTATAGGCGGCTTGCTTGGAAGTGGACTTGATTGTCTTCCCCGATTTTTCATATGAGACGAGCCTAATCACTAGTCTAGGGGCATATTTGTAACCGAACGAAAGCCTTAAGTCGAGAGTCCCATCCCCTTTACTTGCTTGATAGGGCTCCTTAGTGGTCGGCTAAAGGCAGGCAAAAGAGGAAGGGCCATTCCAATCTGTCGTAGGCCTGAATCATGTCAAGCTGAAGGCAACCGCTTTCTTGGATGAGCATATATTATTAGAGATCATTTTGGTTTGCCTATTGTTCCTAGGATTTTTGAGAGAAGCTTGTAGCCTAAGCTTACAGAGAGGCCTGAAATTTTGCAACTTGCGAGTAAGAATGCTCCAAGGGACTTTGGAAGAAGAGCAATGAGCGTAGTCTTGAACTCTTTCAGTAAGCATCCCTTCCGAAATCCATCCTTGATTGCCATCGAAATTTCCTCTAAAATGACCAGGTTCAAGGGTTTTAAAGAAGATGTTCGGGCAACCGTCAGGTCCCACTCAAACTAGCTGCCTTGTCACCTTATAAATAAGCATTTCTTCGATTTTTCCATTTTCCACTAGCCCCATTATTGGGATGCTCAAGCTCAATATCATACATATTGCTTGTGTTCTACCAACGAGGTTAGGCTTCTTGCCTAAAGAAAGCACTGAGAAAGAGAGAAGTGTTCCGTATAGGTTCGTATATAGACTGTGGTGCTATATGATCTTTAGCTATAGGTCTCGTAGAGTGTGCTTGCTATAGAAAGTCAATATACGAGTCAGGAGTAGGTGGTAACGGTCGATGTATGTTCATATAAGAGTATTTGCTTACTTCAGCCTCAGATCAAGGTGACAGGATTCGAACCTATGGCCCTCTGTACCCAAAACAGATGCGCTGACCAGACTGCGCTACACCTCGTCTCCCCACCCCGGAGCATATAGATCCACCCGATCGATGAAGACTCAAACCGAACTCGCCCATCCTTTTGGGCACAGGGATGCGAGAACCAATCCGAGTAATCCACCGCTTTTTTTTAGAAGCCTCCAGCAAGATAGGGCGAGGCGCTGCAAGCCGTATAGTGCAGGAGCGCTCACATTTTTTGGCTTACTCTTTCACTTGAATTTCCAAATCCGGCTACGTGTCCTTTGGACCCTTCGCCCGCTTAGAAGTGGATTCGAACCACTGACACAAGGATTTTCAGTCCTTTGCTCTAACCAGCTGAGCTACCTGAACCACTTTCCTAAAGTCTGTTTTCTTCATCGAATAGCGCCCTACCTTACCACTTGACTAGTAAGGGAAAAGCCCTTGACTAATAAGAATATATAGGCTTTTTTCGCTTGTTCGTCAAGCTTTCGAGCAGCTCTTTCAACTGCCGCCTAATCCCCCAACATGCTCAAGAACCGAGAGCCGTCCAGGGACTGGACGGCCGGAGGGAGCTTGCTTATAGAAAGAAGATAGGCCGGTCAAAGAAAAACAAGGCGCAACGGGCTCTCCGCTCCTAGTCACTAAGTAGTGCTATTCGGGGGACTGGACTCCACCAAGAGGTTCTTTCTCTCACGTAATTTCGCCCGCCCCTTTCATTTCCGTGCCGGAGGAAATGGGATTCGAACCCATGATACAATCTTCTTGTATGTCGATTTAGCAAACCAATGCCTTAAGCCACTCAGCCATACCTCCAAGTTGTTGATCGGAATGGAATTTGATGTGCCGGGTTTGGTTGGTTGCCCGAAGGGCTATCTGATCCGATCAACTGCCTAAGCCGTAGCGCGCTAGCGCGCGTACTCTTCTTCTATGAGCGAGACTCTATCCAAATCTGCCACTCGTTGGGCGACGCCTTCTTTTCTATGAACAGCCCACCACTGAATGATGAACTTTCAAGTTTTCGCCTCCGACCCGAGAAAACACACGGTCAAGCCAAGCCCTTACCCGCCTGAATGGAATTCATATCTCCTTCGTCTGGTCGAGAAGGGAGAAAGCCCGGGGAACTGGCCTGTGCCTCTTCTATTACATTACAGAGAAGTCCATTCTCGTCATGATCGATCCACGCCCTACCGTAGTGCCCGGAGAACCAGGCTTGCTTAGCTTACAAAGCTAGCTTACTAAGGCGAAGGAATTTGTCGTTGATTGCACGAGCTAGCCAGCAAACCCCCCCTGACTCATCTCTCTCTCTATAAAAAAAGCCCTTTCTCCCCTTCATAATAATAAGGTAAGCATCCAGCTCTCGATCCAGAGCTACTGCTTCAACAATCAACTGAGCTCAGGAAGTCAGGTTAAGACGTCGACTTATACAGGAGAGATGAAAAAGAATTCCTGTCTTTAGAAGTCAATCCCACTAAACTACACTTGTACGCTTGACATGAAAAGTAGAGGCAAGCGGAGTCAAAGGCCGAGCCTCCACCAGCAAAGGGGGACAGCCATGCCAATCCAAGCAGAGCAAAAGTGCGCCCACTCTACCTTTCTTTCTTTATCTTAGACTTCGTTCTTCAAGGAGACCCATGTGCATTTCCTCTGTTCTGTGCTCTTGAACTCTTGATTCCCTTGTGCCTTTAGTTTAAGTATAGGTCGTCGATTCAATCTATCTTGATGGGATTTTTTCTTCTGTTGAGTAGTATAGAAGGGATTTATATAGTAGGTAGCGACAAGACTGGTAGTATCGACAAGAGGCTACATCAATAGCTGAAACTGATTTTCGGGTAGGGTAGGCTTGGAGTCAGAAGTCCTATTTTTCCCAACCAAATAAGCACGCAAAGTTCACCTTCCCGCGGGCAAAACAAGACTGACAGATAACAATCAGACCTTACCAGGGACAGGGACCAGACTATAGAGCCTAATTAAAAAGAATTCGGGCTTGCTTTCTCAATTCACATCTATGAGCGATGATTCTTCTATCTCTTGCTCGCTTCGATCGGACTCTGACAGCTTAGGGAAGAATGATGGGTCGCTAACAAGGCCTCTAAATGACCGCTCAGAAGGCCTAGCTCTTTTTTTCCCAATCTCTCACTTGCTCGTCCCTCTCTCATGAAAATTCTCTCTCCTCTCCCGGCGGCTTTGACTCATGTCTATAGCCAGTTGCTAAGACGATTCCCATTCAAGCATTCTCATTCAACGATCTATCAATGCTGCCCTTATTCTTTTTGTTCCAAATTCCTTTCACTAGTTCTTACATAAGCAATTTGCAGGAAGTAAACGAAGTCTTTCCTTCCGAAAATACCAACTCTAAATAGCTTTAGCATCTTTTGAGTTGAAAAGGTCTTTATAGAGCTAAGGGGAAGGTTTGGAACCCTAGTAGCAGAATGGAATCAGTTTACCGGGCTGACTTCCATGCCAACACGAGTAGTTTAACTCATCACTACCTCGTAAGGGCGTTGAGAATTGTTTTTGCTTTTCTTGCTAGAAACTTTTTCAAAAGTATTCAAATAGCCTTTGCATAGTTTATGAATTCTGCTTAGTAGGGACCTAAACACAGGAATGGTTTTTCTCAGAGTCAGACCACGCCTTATGACGAAAGGGGGAGAAAGGACGGATCACCTGTCGATCTGTGATCAAAGAAAACTATACCTGAAGAATGGGATACAGATTGACAAGCACAAAAGCCATATCTCATATCTATTAATTAATCTACGCTCATTGATGAGACGGCGACATAGAGAGAATAAAGTATACCTGTCACCCCCCTTGTCACTTAAAAGTAAAGAAGAGATACACACTTTGGAATCCAAATTTTTTGGGATTGAGGATGGAATCGAATAGCGAATGCACTTGCGGTTAAGACAGGTCCTGCATCTACTACCTAATGCAATTGACCGACCCACCATCTCTTTCCTTCAATAATGCCTTCGCTTCACTTCAAGACGCTATTTACCAATAAGAATAGGAAAAACTACCTTTTTGAATGGAAGAAGCCGAAGGGGTTTTCGAGCGCTGCGGTAATGAGCCGTAAGAAAGATGAGCAGAGCATTCCTTCCGCCTAGGGGAGCGTGGTGAGATAGATAGACGTCCAATCCTGCAGCAGCTAGTTGCTCGGCCTTAGTCTTGGGCTGATCTCACACTTCAATCAACCCCTTCGTACTTCGATCCAATCAATCGATCGATCAAGAGGCTAATCTCTTTTTTTTGTTTGGGCCGGTAGCTAAAAGAAAGTCCTCGCTTTCTCTTTTTCAAGGGGCATAGCATTAGCTTCAATTGAACAAGCTCAACCTTAAAAAGAAAGGTGGCGAAGAACCGTTGAACGCTTCAACTCGGCCACTGAAGAAGGCGAAGGCTGGGCGAGAGACTAGGCCAACTTACTGCTTACTGCCATGCCATGGTTGAAGCTTTAGGCTCCATAGACGGAATTCTGTATTAGGTATTAGGGAGGAGAGGACACCACTCAGCACCTAAGGTGGGGTTCAATGCCTAACAAAAACGGCCAAAAGAAAAAGAAAGAGAAAAAAAGAGATGTATGGCTGAGGGGAGGAGAGAAAGAACGCATGCATGGAGAGTCTGTCGGAGGTTCGAGATGAAAGGACATCTAAGGCTAAGGAAGTCCATTACTGAGAGAAATGGGGATCTCGTCTTGCTTGCTGGGAGAGAGGAAGCTTCCGGACCACCTTTTCCAGCCAGATAGCGAGCGATCACTCAGCAATGAACACTAACTGAAAGCGGCCGGGAATGAGTACCTATCCCTTACGGGAATCGAACCCGTGTCTTCGACATGAAAAGACGATGTCCTAACCACTGGACGAAAGGGACCAAAAAGCCATTCTTCATATACCTCAGCTCCGAGAATAGAAGTGGTTCGTTTTCTTTCTATACGCAATTCTATACGCAATTCAAGATTTCGTTTGTGTTCATGTTGGCGATTTCTGATGTGAATTCGGCGGGTCGTCCCCCCTTCCTACGGGTTCCCCCACCGACCCAGTGACACACCAACCATGCCCCTTCTCTTTCTCCGATCATAAAGCCCCCTGATCCCTTTATTTTTCTTTCATCCCCCCTGAATAAGTAAGACCCCGCTCTTTCTAATTCAAAAAACAAAAAAAGAAAAGAGGGGCGAAGCGTCCGTTTGAAGTGGCGAAGGCCTATGCTACAGTAAGAAAGAAAGTACGTTGAGGTTACGAAGTCACTTAGTCGAACTATAAAGAAAGAGAGGCTAAGGTTACGAAGTAAGGTCAGCTGGTTAAGGAAAGCTCAGCTTATGAAATCGCTTAGCCGTTAAGTTAATTAATTAAGTAGTAGTGAGGCGTCGGTACGGAGTTGCGTCAGCTGTGGATATAGACTAGGCTAAGTGACGGACTTCATCTCTTCTATTCTCTTCACTTACACCTTACACTTCAGCTGAGTCTAACGAGGCTCAGGTGCGGAGCCTTACACTGTGGACCGAGACTACGCAAAGGTAGAACACCATAGAAACTTCGCTGACTTTATCATAAACCTTGATTTCGCTACGCTCAATAAGAACCCGGAATAGCGGAAATCGGTTCGTGTTCCGCTTCCAAAGTCAGTCGTCTTTGCCCAAGTGTGAACTGCAGACGACTCTCCAGTGGTTCCATTCCTTCTTACTGTACTTCTGGGTCAACCCAACCCGAATGGGAAGAAGAGGGTCAGCCAAACTGCGGTCCACTTTGTACGTTTGCTGAGCAGACCAATCAGTCATTTTAAAAAAGGGAAGGGAACTTCTCACCGAAGGAGGCGGGAAGCTACCGCTTCTAGAATGGAAGCTTATCCTTGACTTTTTTTTATTTCGTATCGCTATTTTGAAATAATCAAAAAAGGTTTATGGATGAAGTAATCGGAATGACAAATGGTTACGGTTGCGGAAAGCGGAGAAAGTCGGGAACCGTCGGTTACCTTTTGAATCAAAGTAGCGACGAGCCGAGTATTACGACTAAAGGGGGAGAAGCTTTGCTTCGTAGACAGCTTCGCTTCCTCGTCGCTTCTTTCTGGCGACTAGCTTCTCAAGTGGGTGGCTTGGTAAGCAAGCTACCTTCAGCATCGGTAAAATCCCTATCAATAATAGGCCAGAATGGTGGGGAAGGTAGCTTGCTCTTCAATGGAAAGGGGGAATCGCCCTTTCACAGCCGCTCCTATACAACTACCTTTCGCCCAACATGATCACGAACGAAGACAGAGAATTGCGTAGATAGGAGGACGAAACGAACCAACCCACGTGTCCTGATCGGAACGATTGAAGAAAGAAAGAGAATGGTGGCTCCTTTCGCCCAGGGGACATCGTTGGAGAACAATGTCGGGGACAGGGTGAGAACCTTCCGTTGGTTACGCCCTTTAAGTGTTGGTTTTTCCATATTTAGATATGGAGATAGATCCATATAGAGATCTATATCTTTCTATCGATAGATAGATCTATTGAGAAATGGATATTGATCTGGTTTCAAGATCTATGAACAAGAGAGATCCCTAAATATCCATTTGAAAAAAGAGATGAATAGATAGGGCGAAGCCAGCTGAAGGAAGGGCGCGTTAGCGAACTTATTGAAAACTAAAGCAAGAAGGGCCTTCTATTTCTATTTAGATTCGAATCTTAGTAAAGGCACGTTAGTGCATCCGTTTTCTTGCTCGTTAGCGCCCCCTACCCTTTTATATTAGTTTAGTCATAAAGGAACTAAAGGAAAGCCTTTTGACAACCTTACTAATAGAAAGGGGATGCGCTCAAGCATGCGAAGAAAGCTCGAAGAGCTTCTCTTATATTATAGAAAGGTTTGTAGAAAAGGGCTTCTTTTCTTTAAGTTCCGCTTGCTGCTTTTCATTTTGATAGGAGTAGGTGCTTGCTGCTCGCTCGCTGTCTACTAAATGAGCCTTCACTGCCCGCCCGGCCCCTATCTTTAATCTTAAGTAAAGTGAAGTCAAATCAATGAAGTGAACAGCCCAACCTCTTTGTTTGAAGCTTTGCCAGGAAGCTTCTACTTCTTGAAGCTTTGTTTCCCCTAAGAATTCCGAAACACAACAATAGACTTGCAACTAGAGTATAGGAAAAAGCTTCTCTTTGATAGCAGTCATAGGGGAGTTCAGAAAGGATCTGATCGTAGATGGAGACTTCAACCTGTGTGGGGGTAGGGGCGGATGTAGCCAAGTGGATCAAGGCAGTGGATTGTGAATCCACCACGCGCGGGTTCAATCCCCGTCGTTCGCCCATCAATAAATGGACCATTTGTTTCGGAAACACAAGACAAACCTAGAAAGAATTTTTTCTGCAAGTCATCTCGAGGCTTTCAAACGCATCCAAGCAATTGGTATCCGATTGAAACATAGAAAGCATAGATTCGCGTCACCTAATTGCTGAAAGCAAAAATGGAATGGCCGATCATTCATTGTATGACGTTTTTAAGACCTCACTAATCAGCCTTACACTTTTGCGTTCATAATTTTTGAAATGAACCCCCGGATGAAGAGAAAATATCCCCTCCCTTTTACTAAACCATTAAACCATGGGGAGCCCCGAGTAGTTTACCGAACAAATTGAGTTGTCGTGACGATACCTTTCTTAGTGGAAGATCGGAAAAGACTTCTCTTCATCACGAGACTGATCGGATCTGCCGTAGACACCCGAGAGACCTCCACAAGGTAGGCTAAAAGAGTAAGAGGACAAGAAGCAAAGAGTTATGCTTTCATTTCTTTGTTGAGATTGAAATCAAGTTCTTTAAAAAGGGGGTAGGTATAATGCACGCAGGCCAAGTCAAGAAAAGGACTTCCTTACTTTTCTTTCATAGTAGTCTTAATGACTAGTAGTTTGAAGCCTTAAGAAAGCGGTTTTTTTTCGGCACTCGGTTCCTTCGTCTTAAGTCAAGTTCAGTTTACTTTTTCGATTCGGAACTCTTAGTCGAGCTGATGGCGAGATCGATTTTTTGTTCGAGGTTCAAGAGGAAGGAGAGGAACCACCGCCCAATGGTGCTTTTACGAAAGTACGGTCACCGGTGGCTAATACCTTCTCGACACTATCGAACCTGAAATCCACTCTCAATCGCTCTTTTTAGGTAGAAAGAGAGTGCCAAGAAACAACACATACCTATCACTTTTGGAACCCTTACTCAACATAGGGTCCAAAAACCCTACATACCCTTTTTTTTTAGAGCGTATAAAGGGAAAAGAGCTCTTGCATCGTTAGCCGCTTCTCAGCATTTCCTGCCTGAGTTGTTGACCATCCCCTGACCTGACCTCACACGGGAGGCCCCGCACCGAGTGATTCTCTCCCCAAAAAGTGTACATGTGATATTCCGAAAACATAAACATGTGATTTAGTAAATTATAACCCATTTTGGGGTGCAACCAGGGAACAACTATCAACTAGTTTGAAAAGTTCTTCCATTTAGTAATGGAATCCGTTGTTACTTTCTAAGGGTATGGTAGAGGCGCTTGAGAAGGTGGACAATCCTTCAGTGAAGACCTAACGAGAGGCTGAATTCAAACACACCCAAGATCCACAAGAATCGTACGAACATCTATGGAGCGTAGCAAGGATTTTTGAAATCTTCTCTCGTCACCTCACTCAATCCTACAGCGGAAACTCGAGTCGAGGCGCTGCAAGCGAGCGAAGAAGCACTTCTTGTAACCAAAACAAAAACCCTATGGATCAGCAAAGGCTTGTTCTGGACCACGCCGCTAGATTGATACTGCCAGCCTATTGTGGGATGACTGCCACCTTCCTATTTAAGTAAGGAATGAATATCGGACCCTACTGACGTTCAACCGACGACCGGGCCTAGTGGTTGATGCTTGCGGCTTTTCCTATTTCGGCTTGGATTGAAAATACTGGACAGGAAAGGAAAACTGTCCAGCCTTTCAAGCCCTACTAAGTAAAGGGAGATGTGTTGTTGGCTGCTTTAACCCCACTTCTGCTTAACATCGATCCTCTCACATACTTCCTCAAGCGGCGGAACACTCAATGCCCAAGCAGTTACACGTTGTTGATTTAATACTCCTCCGGTAGAGCCAACAACCATTCAGTGAATTGTCTTGTGTTACTGCCTTTCAAGACGTTCACTGAATCCTTCACGATGTTTTGGTGGCAGGTACTAGTACATCGAAGCCTTAGAGAGCCGCTGGACCCCAGACAAGCCGTTACGAAGCGCCATCCGCCCAGGTCAGGCGACCCGAAAGGACCAAACATAAACCACCCGTTAAGGAAAACGGTAAATAAGACAAGGGATCAAGCTGGCAAGTAAGGGATACAGGATGGATTTGTCCAGGGTGTGTGAACTTACTTATATATTCAGCCACATGTGCGGGTGTGAAAGGCAGGCTAGCCACCTCGGTCATTCTTCTATGAAATATCGATTCTATCAATCATTCCATTTAAGAATAAAATCCCCCCTGAATAAGTAAGGCCCCGTGATTCCCCAAACCAGCTCCTGGCCTTACCCGGCGGAACCGGCCGGGGGTATTCGTCATGGGCGGAGAGAGCATCTGAAGGGTTGCTTCACCAAAGGTGATCACACACCGACCCGAGCGTTGTAACGATCCAAAGGAAGATCTCCTGGCTCAGCACTACTCAACTTGTGGGGTCTCACATACCCTGCAGACAACAACTGCAGCAGTCACCAGTCTGGTCCCCTACCTCACAAAGTAGCTTGATGGCCGAACCACTCCCAAGGCGAATAGTGCCCTAGGGGCCGACCCGACACCGTTCAATAGAATGAATTTCACTCGTGAAGGGAAGAAGGCTCATTCATAGCATTCACTCGTTGGGTTCGGGCGGGCTTCTTTCTTTCCCGGAACTCGCCCATTCACCTGAAAAGACTGAACTTTCTGCTTGATTCCTTGATGGCTGAAGGAAAGACTTCATTGGTTGCTTGATGGCATTCCCCGGACTACCTTTACCGGAAGGCGTGCACTTAACTGAAGTAATGGCAGTGGAACTCATTGCCTCTTTCCCCGTTTTCCCGTTCTGCTTGCTCCTCTAGCTCGACTTCCGGCACTGTTTCCATCAACCAAGCCAACCGAAAATCCGGTCTTTTAAAGTAGAATCTTTCCCTCATGCTCTTAGCCACTCAACTATCAGGCCCAATAGCGAGAGTATAAAACCTTAGATTATTTAGAACTGGGACAAGATCTTATATCTCTCGGTAGCCCCATGTCTTAGATATCCCACCCAGTTAAATAAAGAACACCGTATAAGATAGAGGATCGGGCAATGAGTGGAGTTCTCTCCCCAGCTAGACCAGAGTCAGAAGAGCGTCAAGCCACTGTACCGATAGGTGCAGGAGCGTAGCCACTCGAACACATGAGAGGAGCGAACCCAAAAGCAAAGTCCAATAACGAGAACCGTGCGCGCAATGTATTGAACTGAATAAAGCTGAGCTTAGGTAGGCTAGAGCCACTCTCAAAGCGTGAGCTCATAAGCCGTTGGTTCTCTATCCGGGGCAGTTCACACTTTGTCTTCAGTGACCCGAAACCAGACTACCGGGCATGAACTTATTATAGACAGCACTTCCCGCCAAGCCAAGTCTCTATCCGGGTTAACTCACTTAAAGTCAATTAACCGGGTAAGAACTGAAAGAGAGAGTCCGGCTTAGCCGTAGCCGTAAGGAAGAAATGACAGTCGAGTGAGCGCACTGTGTCTTAAATAACTAAAGTAGCACTCAGGTCGGGAAGTGATTGATGTTCGATTGGGCTGTGCCCTGTGATTCCATGTGTCAGTGCTTGACAAAGACAAGAAGAATAGTGGTAGCGTGGTGGAATCCGGAGCCATTACCCGATCAACCTGGCTGGCCTCTCAATTCCGAGTGTTCTTCCCATTGATTCTACCTTGTTACGACTTCACCGCGGATTCCTCTTCTCGTTCTTGGCTCATGGCATGTCAAAGTCACGAGCTGTGGGTCTTTGATCCCGATCTTTCACATGGGGCTGGCCTCCGACTCCAAGACACTGGGATGCTCCAGTCGTTAATCCCGGAGTCACTTCACGTCCGAACCTTCTTATGTTTTCCGGATGTCCTGCCCTTGCGAGTGAAGCCCTGTCTTAGACACCGGCCATCCGCTTGGCTAGGATTTTATGGTTCGCTAGCAAGCTCTCCAATTCATTCAACCAAAAACGGTTGAGAAAACCTCCATTCTCTGGTCTGAGGCCTCGAGTGATGATTCGTCGCATCCTTCTTTCAGTGATCCAGCTGGGAGAGATCGTGGGCGCGGAGCCACTGAGTTTAATAGCTTCTTAGCGCCCGAAGGACCAACACGAACTTGTTCTTAGCCGGACCCAACTCGTTTAAGTCAACTTTCTCTCTAACCCCGGACAAGACCAGAACAAACATCCTAGGCGATCCCGAGCTCGGTTTCACTCCCGTAAGCCGATATGCCAACACAACAAGAAAGCCTTGTGCGCCCTTACGAAGAAATTCCTCCTACGGCTTAGGAGTTATATATTTCAGTGCGCCTTGGAACTATCGCCAAAGAAGGAAGGGCTTTGTGAGGCAGCAATGCGAGATCGCCCTAAGATCTTTCTCTGTTCACGACTCCGCTCACTTAAAGACCCGGTTAGCACTGACTGGTTTACTTGATTGATTGCTTGTCGGATATAGCGGGAAGTTGGATCCTAGCTAGGGCCATGTCTAATCCTTTGGTTCCTTTTCCAGTCCGGCCATGCTTTCGGGGAAGAAGTGAAACTCCAGTGCGCACTAAGGGGCGTAGCGGATAGCTCAGTAAACCAAGTAAGATCGGTAACACTCCGCTTCTTGCCCTGCTAGGTGAACTGTCTGGGTTACAAGCCAGGCCATGAACGGTCTTCTCTTGGCTGTCAAACCCGGATCGAACAAGAAGAAGGTCAACTTGGTCTGTGATATGCTTGGAACCTTCCGCAACCTGGTAGTTGGAAGTGCACTCCCGGCTAACAGAGAAATTGAGTCTTAAGCCTTCGGAACCGGTACTCTCCTTCCCGAGTCCGACTAGCATGTCTTAAGCATCGTGAATCACAGCCAAACTCACTTTCAGTCTGCTATCTTGTCTCACCTGTGTGTGTTATAATATGGCTTGGGCGGAGAGGCCAGGCGGGTAGTCCCTATCTGCTGTCATGCCCCCCTAAAGGCTGTGTCAAACTCCCGATAGTCCAATATCGTAGATCAAGAGAGAAAGCCAATTCACAGCTTATTCGGATTGGACTTGGGCCTCAGCTTTTTGAAGGTAAAGACATTGGCAAGGTCTTCTTTCTTTTCTCTCGTAGCTATGTCCTCAACTACGACGGCTACTGGAGTGAGGTTGCGTATATTATAGAGTGGCAGTTGCCTATTGACAGAAGTCATCTCTACGCACATTAACCTTTGAAATTGAGTAGGCCCATAGATAGAGTCATCCCATCAAATGCCTTTTCCTTAGCTTCTGCTTTCTGGCTTTCTTGAAGAGAGGTGCCAGGTTCATCAGGGTCGAAATCAAACCTGATAGAAGATTCATCAACGCTGGGCACAGTGCTTGCAGAGTGAGGGCTTTCCCGCCCGATGATAGGACATAGGACAGACTTGAGCTCTTCTTCTTCCTTGGAACCTGCCGTACCAGAAAGATCTTATCATGGCGTATAGAATGCATCTGTTCATGAATCGGGTAGCTCATTTGGCCACGTCTTTGTGAGCTCTTCCGATTGTTTTCCTTTGTCTTTCGCTCCAAGCTGAAAGTCGAGTGTCGGGACTGGGACTAATGAGTGCTAAAGATTGTCATTGTCGCATATCCGCTGCTACTTTACACTGACTCAATCCTGTGTTTTACCGCGACACAAAATCATTATCTCAACATCTATTCGCCAACCAACCAGGTATCAATATGTATCCGGTGTGGCGTCGTGTCGAGTATGAACATGGCTGGAAGTTACCTTTAGAAAGGGTACCTTCCGTGGAAAAAGGCTCTTACCAGCCCGTCCTTTTATTCCACAATTGCAGCCGTCTTGTCTCCTTCGGAAGCTAACTCTACCTACTCCTCCCGGTTTAGCCTGTATCATTCTATGATGAGGGGCTTAATCCACCGTTTTGGTATGGAATGGGTTGTTACGTAGTTAGTCCTCCAGTTGTGCTTTCTTTGAGTCCCCGGTCTAGGGCGCTAGACCTCGTGTTTTACTTCCTTCGGGAATTACCACGGAAAGCTGGCTTCGGTAACTTATCTGGACTCACTACATATCAACTGGTCGTTAGAAGTTTCTGCAATTACTATATGCAACATGAGATCAGCAAAGGGGTTGCTTTTAGTTTGTTCTCAACTCAAGGGGAAGGCAAGGCCTGACTCCGTTGAGCTCTTCGCTCGGCCCGTTACGTGTGCTGCTGTCTACTCTAGTACGAGAGGGCTGCTATACTCTATTTTTCTGACTGAGCAGCTTAAAGGTCAAAGTGCGGTTAGACTGCTGCAATGTGCGATGTCTCTGCCGATAATTGGGCTTCCTTTGCCAGGCAATCTATTCTACTACTGACTAACCAATTGAGAGGATAGCAGGGAGCAAGAGTGTCTGTCATAGAGTATCCCTTCCTTAAGGATTAGGAAAGGAGGAATGACTTTAGCAGCTTGTCTCGTTCCGTGTCCGTGCTTGACTTATGCACTCCACTCGCCCCTATTTTATCAATAGTAGACTACATGTGCCCCCCCAGCATAGTCGTAGTATACACTTATCCTCTACTCGCCTGGACCCCCTCTGAAGTCCTCGAAAATGGGCCTCCTATCTTTCAATCCGAAGAGAAGAGTAAGACTATCCTATTGATTTGATCTACCTAGGCCAGAAAGGGGTCTTCCCTGCCGTTAATCATTTGATAACTGTGGTTTTTTATCGTTCTACGGGAGAACAAAAGCATCGGAATCTAGTTTATTGCAAGAAATTGCACTTGAGTCAGACCAAAAAACCGACAAAATAAATCTTCTTAGTTCATCTAATAAAGATGACTAGGGGGTTCATGCTCTTTGGAGCTTTTTTATTCTATT
Source organism: Fraxinus greggii (assembly GCA_903798315.1). NCBI lineage: Eukaryota > Viridiplantae > Streptophyta > Magnoliopsida > Lamiales > Oleaceae > Fraxinus > Fraxinus greggii. The sequence goes on from CAIGRK010202732.1 coordinate 35,577, forward strand.
AGTCATTCAGTTCAGATTAAGTATAAAGACAAATAGATCTTTGGATTCTAGCCCACCCTCCCTTACATGCAGCCTCTTCTCTGCTCGTGGCTATCTTAACCATTGATTCAATTGGGCTAAAAACCTACTCAAAATGCCATTCAACCTTCTATTCCTCGTCCATTAAAACCCTTAGTGGATTCTAAACCTTGCGTCTTGCTACTGCTACTGCCTCTGTAGCACTAAGACTAGCATGGAATTCAATAGCAATAGCAGTTGATTCTATAGCAGTCTTCTATCCAAGAGCTCCTAGGCAAATAAGGGTTATTTCATTCACTGGTTATTCACGGAGAGATTGGCTTCATGCCTATTCTATTCACAAGAATGCCATCTAAGAGCCTATGAATGTGCAGCCTTTCTCTTATTATACGATAAACCTGCTGGTATTCAATTTACCTAGTCTAGCCTGTGAAAGCTGTCCAATTCAAAAAGTGCAGTCCCAGTCACGAAGAAAGGGAAACTGGAGCTAAGACTGCTTATTCCTTGTAACCATTCGACTTACTTACCCTCAAAGAAAAGGATGAGCAGAGTTCGTCCGAGACGAGAGGTATGGGACTTTGCTTTTCATTCCCATATCTATATCTTAGTTCCATTCCTTCGCTTTATATAAAGTGAATTTTGGAAATGTCTATAGGGCTAGAGCTGCGTTCGGCTGTGCGTGCACCTTGTCGATTGGGAAGAAATGTTTTTTCATAGGTAAAGCTATTGTTCTTTTTATAGATCTAAGATAGATGGGCGTGGTGATATGATAGGGTCTTTGAAAAAGAGAAATAGCATGAAAATAGATATTTACATACCTCCAATGCCATGTGAAAATATGTTCTTTCTTCAGTTTTGACTCTTTTCCCTGCCCCTGGGGTGAGGGCTTTAGCGGCAAGTAGAATCTCACTCTTATCCTTTTTCTCCCATTCCCCAAGACTGATGAGCTCGCCCTCGTCCTAACGTCCTTTCCTTATAATAAAATAGAAATCTATCATATCCAAGAGAAGATCTATTATTAGAATCTCGTAGAAAGATTAATTAGCTAAGGAATGGCTCCTATGCGGAATGATTGATTTAATAAACTTTGATTCTTCTTGGCCACTCTGAACTCTTGCTTTCAGCTCTTAAGAAGAATTTCCATAGTTGAATGTGAATAACTCGATTCTTTAAGTCCTTTCCCCGGTGCATAAGGAAGACTAGCTAGAAATCCTTCTCAGAGCGGAGGGACTGAGATTCTAGGAAGAAAGTTTTTCCCAAGGTTCAGCCCGAAAATTGGATTCGATTCGTAACCTTAACCTTACTAAAGCCAGGACCTTTTTTGCTTAGCCCAAGGCTGGTCTCGCGCTTAGCGTCTTCAAAATTGGCATTGAAGTGCTACCCGGAAGAATTGCCTCGATTCTTTCTTTGGATAGAGGTCGGAAGAAGCAGGCACACCAACCAAGTTGAGGGAGTCGAAATTGATTAGTAAGCTGGCCTGTGACTGTCCCCTTACTCTTCGTGAGACATAGCAACAGGATTTCATAGAAAGAAAGCATTCGCAGAAAAAAACTTCCTCACCGATCAAATAGCATCACATTCAGGAAAGGATTTCCCTTCAAATCAATAAAGTTTTTCCGAAAGAACGGATCAAGAAGTGGTGGTTAAGTCAGGGGATTCGCGATGCCATTTGTAGGGTCTTGCTGTTGATGGTACCTCAAAATGGGGGTGCTTGTGGAGAAAGAATTTAGGAAACCAAGCATGTAATAAGCGGAAATCAATACACATGAAAGTGTACACGAGTTTGGTAAAGCATTCACCTTTCGGTTGTACATCGACCTGTCGGGAAACTAAAAAGTCTCCCCCAAGCGTCCTTATTAGGTCGGCATTTGGCTCATTCTATTTTTTTAATATGTATCTTGCCATGTCTGCTGGTATAACATAGATGTCTTATATGGCAATAGCCAATCAAGAAGCCAAGCCAGCATACCGGGCGAGGAAGAATGAATTCAATCTTTTGCTCTTCGAGAACTCAAAACGAGTGGGATTCGACTTACCTTCCTTTCCTGCTGACAGAATATATCTTCAAGCTGTGAGCCAAGGAAGCAAGCAATAGCTCTCTTAAACTGGCTTCAATCAATGGGAACTTCACTCAAAGCATTACCTGCCCGATTGGGACATCTCACTTAGCTGCATGATTGGCATCCTAAGATAAGAGCCAGGAAACTTCTTAATCAAGAATGCCTTTAACACCTATATCCCAATTTCGTTGGGATATTCTAAAATAGCCAAGCTTTCTATCCAGCACTTCATTCCAAATGCCTGAGGTCTGTCAGGTACTTAACAAGACTGACGATGAGCGGGAAAAGTATAAGAAAGAACTTATCCTACATTTCCGGGAAACCTACACTCCCCCCCTTATCCTTTAATTAGGGAAGGGAAGAAGGGGCCTAAGCACGAAGTACACTTGAGTGGCAAAGGAAAGCGGGATCGTACTGCGGATACGCGTAGCTCATTATCATTATAAGTATAGGTATCTATACAGACCTAGGAACTTGCTTGCCAGTTTCATTTATTTAGCTTAGGGCATCTTTCTCCACCCAGGTAATTTAAGCAGTTAGTTAAGTTCCGAGTCGGGCATGGCCCTTATTCTCCCTTCAGGGAAAAGAACTCCGAATCAGTTCTTCCTTACCAGGCATTTCTGGCTTTAGGAACAGGAAAGAACACTAGCTCTTAAACTGTATCTGCTTTGAAAATAGGGGAAACTTATACTTTATTCAGCCATTAGGAACTAACCCATTTTTTGATTTCCCGATTTACCTTCTTTGCCCGGAAGGAAAGACATAAGGATTACCCTCCGTTAATGTGTGACTCTTTAGGGAAAAAAACATCCCAAAATTCCTAATGGATTCTTACTAAATACTAAAAGAACCGGCAACTCCAACTGTAGCAGCGGTTATTGCCAAGAGCGTCAAGGCTTAGTCTCAAGCAGCCTATTCTGTGTGTGGGTTAACTATTTATTCAATTGCGCAAAGAAGCCTAGTTGTCCTAAGAGCTGATTCTAGAACTGCTTCAATTCCAAGAAGAGCGCTTACGAAAGCAGCTTTTTCTTTCACAACTCTTTCTATCACAACCGATTTTTCCTCATACGGATCTAAGCTCTCGCAAGTGCCTTCCCTTCCTTCTTGCCTATTCGATAGGAGCTTGCATTCTCTGCATCTAAAGGGGGAGTTATTTTATATTAAATAAAGAATAGTTGGCATCAGTGTTATCAGTGCATCTATGAATCCAACCTTCCCTAAAAGTGGGAAGGGATAAACTCCGATTCCTCCTTGCAATGGTTATTTCGGATTCTGTAAGAGCAAATTCTATGGTACAAAAAAAAAGGCTATGAAGATTGTATGCTTTCCTTTACACCTTCAAGCTTGAAGGTTCGCGAAAGCAGTTCGGTGATTGCAAAGTACTCAATCAGGCCCTATCTCCTACGCTACCATCTGTCTTCGATTATCAAATTGATAGTTAGAGGGAATTAGAGAGAAAAATAACTCCTAAAAGAAAAGCACGCATGAGAAAGTATACGATAGCACCATCTCTTCCCACTACGCGCTAAGAAGGAAAAGAAAGGAAAGGACAGACAGCAGGGAAGGAGATTCTTTGAAAGCCTACTACTCTTTGGCCCCTTGGCTAGCTTGCTTGCATGGAATGAATAGGCTTGCTGACTGGCTTACCTACTTGAACTATCAAGCATAAAGCAGAGATGCCATACTCTTCTTTCGTGCACTATGCTTAAGACATAGAAAACGAAAGAAAGAAAAAAAGAGCCAAGATTAAAGGAATCGGAAAAGAATCTTACTGTGTCGCCAAACAGTCTTACTGTGTCGCCGAATAGTCTTCGAATTGCGTAAGAAATAGAAATAATAGAAAGAAAAAAGAGAAAATCAGACGATTTACAGATAATATATACTTCGTTTTAGAATACAATTTCTTTTTCCCCTCCTCACGGAAAAATCAAGCAAGGGTCGCCGCCCTCCCCCTCGCTATTCTCCACCCGCTGGCCTTCCTTCTTTCCATAATAGATCAAAGAAAATATCATCCTTACTTCACTTACTAATCATGGATCAAAGAACTGAACACGTTTCCAATACCGACAGCAGATCCCTAGTGTTCTTTAACCAAGTCGATAACTTTAAGAAAAAATGGGCTTTGCTCGCCTTCCATTGTTAGTTCACTACTAACAATGAGGAAGTGGGCAATGCGTCTCCAATTGTATCGAGAATGTCCAAACCGCTCCTCAAGGGCGGTTCTTATAGCCGAATTCCATTTCTGAGTACTCGGATTTGCAAGACCAGCACGCAAACTCTCATTCGTGGTGTCAACCACTAAATTGAAAATTAATTCGCGAATTAGAGAAATGCTTGTGTCAATGCAGCTTTTCGAAACTGCTTTCCATCTTCGTTTGGTAGGGTCATTGTCATCATCCGACCCCGAACCCCCAAATTCGAGTAGACTACTCGCCCTCCTTTCAAGTTGCGTCCTTACAGAGAAGGTCTTCTCTTCCTTAGCAGAAAATTGAAGCATACTACTTCCATGTGTTTCCTTCGGATATTTGGCATATTGGACACTTATACCGCAAACAGAGCTACTAAGCGTAATGGCACTACACGACTACTACGCATTATTGGATATACATGAAGGAATAATACAACCCATTCAAGTAGGAGGGGGGGTCTTTCTCCTATAGATGTGCAGGAAACCGCGGAAAGAATAGTAAGCGATGCTGTCAACCGGGTGAGAGAATAACAGGTTTTCAGGCATTGAGCTGGAAGAATAATGGGAGCTCTTCTAGGTCCTGTGGAGAAAGCAGCCATAAATAGGAGGAAGATAGTCTTTAGGGCCAGAATGAGATGGAAAAATGGATACAATTTTTCTCGATGGCACCAAAAGCCAATGAGAGTGCAAGTTTTGGCCTGGTTCAGATTCTGATGAATTAGCCTCAACCGTTGGGAGTTCAGTGTCAATCTCTTCCTCACACACGTTTAGAATCTCAAATCTGTTTTCGGAAAACTCTTGAGGCTTGCTCTCTTCAACCAGGTTTTTTTTTCTTTTATCATCTGTGCTGGTTTTTTTCTTTTTTGAGCTGGCTGTTTTAAAGGGAAGGAAGAAAGGTTTGGCATTTTTTTTTTCAAGGATCTGGTTTCCATCATTGGAATCTATGGTGATAAAATATGGAAGAGAAATGAAAGGGTTTATTTCAACGCAAATGCGAGCAAAAGTTAGGCGAAACCCGGTGGCTGTGGGTCCGTCAACATACAAAGGGACACCTAGGTAGCTGCCAATAGCTTCAATACCTTCATTATCCCAAAACTGCAAATAAAGTCAAGGGAGTTTAACCAAAATGGGAACCGAGTGTAGGTTAACTCTTTTAGGTTTTGAGCTAGGATCCCACTTTTTAATAAGGAGCGGTTTGCAAAGAATATACCAAGGGCCGGACTCCGGGATTTTGATACAATCTTCAGCTGATGTGAATTGAAACAAAAAGAAGCCGTCTGCTAGGGTTTTTATTTCGAAACTGCCAGCAACTTTCCATGCTTTCTCTAGGTGGTATTTCAAGGGTATTGTACTATGGTCTTTTGCCCACCACATGGCCGATTAAGCTGTTTTTCCACTTGGCTAGGGCCTTTTGACGGATTGTATTAGAGATAAAAAAGACCTTTCCCTTTGATAGGTCAGGTTCAACAGCTTTCTATTCTATAATTCTTCAAATCCTGAACTCCAAGTGCGTGTCTTGGGCCTTTTTTGGTTCAGGAGAAATGGCATTCTTTGAAAATTCAATCCCTTTCCCAGGGGCAAGAGAGGTGGTTATGATTATTCATAATAAATGGGGGTGGAAGCTTTTTGGCTTGTGAGTTTCCATTTCGGGTAGTTTTTGCTTTGTGAGAATAGCATGTGAACGGCTCAAAAATAGAAAGATTCTTGTTCTTGGACCTTGTTTTATCCATATCGGAGGCAAAGGGAGCTGACTTGGCAGTTAAAGATGGAGCGTTTAGGCTTACCGGGGGGTAGTAGTTTGCTTTTGCTGTCGCATTCTCATTGGATCCCGCGTCCAGGTGGCCGAGTTGGCAAGGATCTGATTGGTTGGATTCGTCTGGACCAGGAGGTGAGAGGCGACTGGAGGTCCAAAGAGTGTAAAGATGAGTTGGTCTTGACCTGAGAGATCTGCTGGTCAGCAAGCCTATGGACGGATGGGATTTCTTCTTGGAAGAGATTCTGATTGATGGCTGAGAAGCACCCTCATCCCCCTAAGGCTAGCAGGAGAGAGCTAGCCGAGGAAGAAGAGGGGGGAGATTCGCGAGGTTTTCTGGCTGGGAGAGCAAGATCCACACTTGTTTTTCCCCATGAGAGAGCGGTCAAACGGATTGATTTGCAGTTCTGGGCATTCACAGGTTCGAGCTAAAGAAAGCAGGTTTACAAAGAGAACCAGAACTTAAGATCAAATAAGAAAAAAATAAAGAAAGATGGAACAAGCTGTAACAGAAAAAAATTAGCCACCAACGATTGCAAAGAAAGCATTCATTTTCGGTCTCATAAGAAAAGCACAAGAGCACAAAAATGTCTAGCATCAAAATCAGAGAGGTGAAAAGGCAACTCACCGGATAAGATTAGCAAGAAAAGCCTCCGGAGCTCCATTCTCTCTCACTCTCCATCGCCTTTTTCAAATTGCTGGGGGCGTACGCAATCCCCATTCTTTATTCTTTAGAGAAGTTCTTCGAGCAAACCTAGACTTCCTAAACGAATGCTGGCAAGACCACCAAAGGCAAGAAGCTGCAATGGCGGGATTCTCTCCTCGGAGAAATTGAGCGGTAGCAGCTGCAGGGGCCTCGCGCTAGGTGAATCCATTTCTGAGCAAGGCATGGTTTCCTTATCTTTTGTTTTTGTTTGCAGCGAGGGTTCAGATACTAAGGTAGATTAGAACGTTTTCTTGGTCAGCTTTCTTTCGTTCTCGGTGCACTCGATGCGTATGGCCTTTTCTATTTTTGACCTAGCACTTTTCTTTTTTTTATTAAAGTTTAAAATAACAGTCCATTCGCTCTGGATGGACTCGACTTCCTTTGAGCTATGAGAAATTAAGAGGGTTCAATTCTCTCATTTACAAAAAGCCTACCTCTTTTTCTTTCTCCAACGGACAGCCCCAAAACTCCTCGTCTATCAACAACGCTGTACTCCTGGCCGAGTTATCCTTCAGTGTATGGCGCGCCACACCAGCCCATTTCCTTCCCTACCCACCGAAATACCAATCTTTTACCAGAGGAAAAACCTCGCGCTTAACTTGTTTGTGTTGTTGTGTGCCCAAAAGCTTAATTGTTATTAAGAATAATAAAAATTCCTAAATTAAGACCACTTACGAGCAGATGTCACGCTCAGGACCGCTTCAACTATTTGTTTATATAGTGAGAGTGTGTGATGTGAAGTCTAACTAATTGAAAGCGCCTATGAATTAGTTCAAAGAAAGCGTCCGTTCACGTAAGGAATAGAGGTTCTTGATGTAGTTGCTTCTACTTTTCTTTTTTTCATCAAGATTGGGTTGGTGTTCAGTGTACCGGGTACAAGATCGAAAAGAATGCGAAGCTTTCCATGCCCAAAGACTCCCATGCCTTTCTTGGTTGGACCAACCCAACCGGCCATTTCCGACAAGTCTTTCTTCATTTTTAGAGCAAGAAGCGGAGCTACAAGAAAATCATCTCAATTTTATGACAAATCCGGTCCGATGGCTGTTCTCCACTAACCACAAAGATATAGGGACTCTATATTTCATCTTCGGTGCCATTGCTGGAGTGATGGGCACATGCTTCTCAGTACTGATTCGTATGGAATTAGCACGACCCGGCGATCAAATTCTTGGTGGGAATCATCAACTTTATAATGTTTTAATAACGGCTCACGCTTTTTTAATGATCTTTTTTATGGTTATGCCGGCGATGATAGGTGGATCTGGTAATTGGTCTGTTCCGATTCTGATAGGTGCGCCTGACATGGCATTTCCACGATTAAATAATATTTCATTCTGGTTGTTGCCACCAAGTCTCTTGCTCCTATTAAGCTCAGCCTTAGTAGAAGTGGGTAGCGGAACTGGGTGGACGGTCTATCCGCCCTTAAGTGGTATTACCAGCCATTCTGGAGGAGCAGTTGATTCAGCAATTTCTAGTCCTCATCTATCTGGTGTTTCATCCATTTTAGGTTCTATCAATTTTATAACAACTATCTCCAACATGCGTGGACCTGGAATGACTATGCATAGATCACCCCTATTTGTTTGGTCCGTTCTAGTGACAGCATTCCCACTTTTATTATCACTTCCGGTACTGGCAGGGGCAATTACCATGTTATTAACTGATCGAAACTTTAATACAACCTTTTTTGATCCCGCTGGAGGGGGAGACCCAATATTATACCAGCATCTCTTTCGGTTCTTCGGTCATCCAGAGGTGTATATTCCCATTCTGCCTGGATCCGGTATCATAAGTCATATCGTTTCTACTTTTTCGGGAAAACCGGTTTTCGGGTATCTAGGCATGGTTTATGCCATGATCAGTATAGGCGTCCTTGGATTTCTTGTTTGGGCTCATCATATGTTTACTGTGGGCTTAGACGTTGATACCCGTGCCTACTTCACCGCAGCTACCATGATCATAGCTGTCCCCACTGGAATCAAAATCTTTAGTTGGATCGCTACCATGTGGGGGGGTTCGATACAATACAAAACACCCATGTTATTTGCTGTAGGGTTCATCTTTTTGTTCACCATAGGAGGACTCACTGGAATAGTTCTGGCAAATTCTGGGCTAGACATTGCTCTACATGATACTTATTATGTGGTTGCACATTTCCATTATGTACTTTCTATGGGAGCCGTTTTTGCTTTATTTGCAGGATTTCACTATTGGGTAGGTAAAATCTTTGGTCGGACATACCCTGAAACTTTAGGTCAAATCCATTTTTGGATCACTTTTTTCGGGGTTAATCTGACCTTCTTTCCTATGCATTTCTTAGGGCTTTCGGGTATGCCACGTCGCATTCCAGATTATCCAGATGCTTACGCTGGATGGAATGCCCTTAGCAGTTTTGGCTCTTATATATCCGTAGTTGGGATTTGTCGTTTCTTCGTGGTCGTAACAATCACTTCAAGCAGTGGAAAGAACAAAAGATGTGCTCCAAGTCCTTGGGCTGTTGAACAGAATCCAACCACACCGGAATGGATGGTACAAAGTCCTCCAGCTTTTCATACTTTTGGAGAACTTCCAGCTATCAAAGAGACGAAAAGCTATGTGAAGTAAAAGAAGAAAAGGTCGCCGATTGCTACTAAGAACCTAACAGAACTTTTCAAAATGTGGATGGAGAATCCTGCAATCCATCGTCCCCTTCATTCCATCCAGCCTCCTGTTCCGCCCGGTCCTGAGTTACCCTTTGAGGAGCCATCCGTGTCCAGCTTTATCCATCCATCCAATGTCTAGCGGTTTCCATTTGACCATTTTGATGCGTCATTGGCGAACTGCTGAGGTAGATGGTGATAGGAAATGGTATTCGGCAGCTTTGGCAATGATTGTGGTAGGGTCCAATTTTCGCTCATATTCTTTTTTTTTTCTTTTATAAATGCCTTTGAAGCCAAAGGTGCCAGCATGTGAAGGTGAACAATGTGTTCCATGGGATTTGATTGGTGTGCGCTGTCTGATTGAGACAGTTGGTTTTGAGCCAAGTGAGGATATCCTCTGGGGGTTGTTGGGTGAAATTGACTCCCTCCATCTAGTTTTAGCTTTTGTGCAGTCTCGAAGCACATGGAGAACAGTTTCCGTTTCGAAAGGACAGTGAGGGCAGAAGTTTTCAGCTATAATGTGTATGTGGTGCAGATGGCTCTTGGTTGGAAGACGATTATGGGCACAGAGCCATAGGAAGTATTTGAGTTTGTTGAGAGTGGGGGTGGCCAGCGATGGTCTTGACAGTTTGGAACTGGAAGGTTTGGTTCATCTTCAATGGTTGTGGCTAGTGCATATGCAGATTTTGTGGTGAATATTCCTGAAGGGGTCAGTTTCCAAATGAGTTTATCAGCGGATCTACGACCACCCTCCCCCAACAACTGATGGAATTAGCGCGAAAGACTCATGCTGCTTTGCTGTGCTTGCTTGCTAGCTAGAACGCGCAGAGCCGACGAGTCAAATCGAAGAGCGTAATGAGTCTACAAGCTTCATGCTGAGGAATCTAAATTAGTTTGAATAGGTTGTTGTACAAAGAAAGCATTTCATGAAATCAAGGATGCCATAACCCTGCGACCGGATCTATAAAAACTTAATATTATGATGTTCACGCCATCCGTTGCATCTTGTTGCAGGAAAATGATGAGGAAATTGATGAAGCCTATACTGCTTTCATTAGCCATGCACAAAATATTCAATGCTGAAGCTAAATTTTCTATGGTGGAGAAAGATGCATATGCAGTTATAGAAGCAGTTCAAAATTGAAAACCTTCTCCGCAAATAAGACTTTTGAGTACCGGAGCGGGAAAGACATTGCTTACTCAGCGAAAAAAACAAATGTCAACAGAGTGCCAAACCTTGGAATAAAAAGTAGTGGGGCTGTGGTTGGTTCGATTCTTATTGATGGCACCGCAGGGGAGGTGTTAATTTCATACGTATGCTGTATGCAATTCAATGCATTTTCCAATCCATTAACAGAGAAAAAAAATAGAAAGTTGTTAGCTAAAATAAAACGCTACTTTCTTACGTATGCAGTCATCGAGTACTCTAAGCCGTTGACAGAGAAGAATTTGGATCTCAGTCCACCCATTTGTGGCAAATAAATGCTAAAGTAGATTAGTCGGTTTCCGGCTGGCTTACGTCCTAGCCGTAGGGCTTCGACTCTCTCATGATCTGAGACAGCCTCTTCTTCGTAATCAAGCCAGGGCAAGGGATATCTATTCTTAGAGGAAGCGATCTTTAGAGGCATGCACCGGCGTCCGGTGCCTTTCCCCTTTTTATTTTATCGATAGGGGGCTTGAGGGACTCTGAAAATAAAGGTCAGGCAATCGCTTATCTTGTGTTGGCTTCAATCCAATAAGAAAGGCCTCGCTATGAGAACTGACAAGCGTTTAGCCCTATTCAACAAATATTTGTTTTAGCCTTGCCTGCTCGATTCAAAGGACTAGGATAGAAGAAATAAAAAGCTAGAAGCTTTCTTGGATTGAGAAGGCAGGGATGAAAGATCAGAGGCTAAGGCCAGGCGAGTAGCAAACGGAGATGAGTTTAGTCACACTGATGGGAGAGCGAAAGTGGGAGTCCTCTCTCACTTAATCAATAATGCCCAGGGCCAAGCACTTACTGGCTAGCGGACAAGCAGGAATAAAAACCTCCGCCGTCTTTGTTTCGGGTTTGATTTCTTATGCAGTTAGGAGTGGGGCGTGCTAGCAGGAAGTCCGGTTATGAACATATATCAATCTTTCAAAAAACCTTTCTTCCATCCTGTGGTTGTCTGATCCCCTTGGATCAGGTGTCGGTGGAAAGGAATCCTCGATATCCACTTTGTACTGAGTCCAAAAAATCTCTTGAGCCTTCTGGAAAACACCGCCTAACAGACGAATATCCTGTTTCAGATAATCCAACAATTCTTCCCTATTATTCAGAAGATTCGACACTCCAACTTCGTCATGTTGGATAGAGCCTTTAACACCTAATTGAGGACATAAAGCCTTAGCCAATGTTGCCAGACTACTACTGAGTAGAGTGTATGAATCTCTTATACGGAAGACCCTTTTCTTTCCTCGAAACACTACTAACTCGTAGAGCCTGAGGTTCCTCATAAGAGGTTTGATGGTGTACTTATCTCCATGAGAAGCATAATATTTCATTAATAGAATACCATCGAATCGTGAGAAGTTATGAAAGTAAACCGTTCGAATCTTTCTTTTAGAAGCAACCACAACTAAACGCTCCAGAAAGTCGAACAACATTCGATTACTCCTTGCTTCAAAGGAAGGTATTAGACCCATGTAATCTTCACTGAAATATGTTTCGGTTGAATAATCAGGCTTGGCACCTACATCTTCACCCGGCTTAACAGCTAAGAAACCCGCAGCGTAAGGCACATGAACATTATTTATTAGAACAGTCTCCGTATCGGCTACAAGGAAAGGCCTCCTTTCCTTACTCGTAGGTTTGAGTGCAGTTACATGATCGGGATAACGACGCTTCCCACGCTTCATAACTTTAGCTTCTGGTGGTTCACCAGCACCTATGACGGATTGCATTAATTCAAATATTTTTCTATCAATTTCCTCATCGGTGCAAGGAGCTAACTCCTTTTCCCGCATACCGGCAAGATACACTCGAATCCTCATCAGAAGGAAAGGCAGAGTGGGCAGCCGCTGCTCCTTACTTAGTCAGTCTCAAGGGGCTTGCCTAAGCTTCAATCGATATTACCTACCAAATAAAAGGCCTGTTCAGGAAGACCTTTTCATTTTCCGGAAAGGATCAATTGAAAACCCTCTACCTATAATTGTAAGTAATGTGATGTATTCCTCTTGAGTCTTAGTCAATGTTAATTAGAATTTTAATTAATCGAGAACAAGTAATGTCGACTCCCGACCGTCACCCCCATTCATGAGGGGCTAGACCCACCGCAGACCACAAACAAAAGCCTTTACTAAGAAAGGTGGCCTCAGAAAAGCTTTTCAAAAGACTTGACCCCCGAAGAGCTGACCCAAGCAAGGGCATTTCGTCTGAAAGAGTCCTTCGAATCAATTCATATCCATCTCTGGGACATAGGGACCGGTTCATTTTCCTTCTTAAGGTTTTATACAGGTCCATTGGTAGCCGGAAGTCGGAATAACATAAAATCTTCCTAAACCTGTAGAAATCTTCGGTATCCTTTCTAGAGTGCCCCATTTCCCCTAAGCCCAAGATATGAGATGGAACTTTATGCTATTGGTTTGAAGCATGGTCTGTAATAGGCTTTGGATCCATAGGCCCTGGAGATGACTCCGGAATAGGTGGAATAGGTTCTGATCATCAATGATTTCTAGTTCACGGAAGCCTGCCCCACATCAAGGAATCTCACCTCAGTTGATGCTGGTCTAAACCCTTGTTGCATGAGCTCAGCTCGACTGTAGGAAAGGAGCGGAAAGGTTTTGGCTTGAAAAGCCGACTTTCTCCGATGTATGTACTTCTTTGCCGATAGGATAATAAGTACATGCATATCATATAGAGATCCGCCTACCATGTTTTCTCGCCTACCTGTGGTCAAAAAGAGTCAGAGTCTTGAAGACTTCGTCTTTCGATTGGAACTGCCCGAGCTAGATGACAAAGCTGGAAGGTACCCTTTTGATGCTATCGAAGTACCTCGCAATCTTTTCTTCTGTTGCTGGGAAAGTCTTCCTCGGAATGGTTGTCAAAGCCTTGAAGGCAGAAAGGGGATATTCAATTAAGAGAAGAGTGAGTGCTGTTTCATATTGAATGAAATTTTCGCAAAACTTTGCTTTTTAAATGAGAAAAGGTTTGGGACTCGACTCCGCCCTCTTTTAGCTCATCCAATAGATAACAAAGTTTTTCTAACGACTCTTCCCCCGTGGCGGTACGAGGGTTATCGATAGCGCGAGCTCCCCGTCCCATCCAATCTCCCGTTGGGTCAAGGCCCGCCATGAGTTTGATAATCTCAACTTTGACCTCGAATCGATCTTCGGCATCAAAACGAGCCATTCGTATGACCTCGAGGGAGGGAAAGGAGTATTTCGCCAAAAGGCGACGTTCGATGGAGAGAAGACAATCTCCCCCTATCACTTCATCCGGTTGATACGGACAGGAGACCACTCGTAGGGTCTGATTAGCAGGACCAGCTTCTTCCCCCGGGGAAGCTACTGGATTAGCGGGCGGCACAGGCGGTGCTACTGGTTGGTTTACGGACGAGCCCGTTTCATCCGTTTCCGAAAAAGACTCGAGAAGTACATCGATCTCACGGGTGTCCTCCTTCCAGGTGGCGCCCGAACCCCCTGATGGCATCATCATGTTTCCTAGACCTAGAATGCTTTGATCAAAAAGAGAAAAAATGGCTGCTATAATAACTCCGCAACAACACCCAAGCCTACTCAGTAGCAAGTGAAAAAACCTGCTAAGTAGGATTGACTTGAGTTTGACAACGATCATATCCAAATACAGAATTCCGTCGATAAGCCAAAAAAAAGAATAAGATACACCAAGAACGGTCAAAATGATGAGGAAGGAATATCTAATTCTAGGAGATGGGCGAAGTAGATTCATCATATTGGGGTGGAAACGTTGAAGTAATAGAAATTCAAATGTTACAAAAAACTGCGCCGCGTCGCACCGTCTCGCATTCCGATAACTTAATTTCTATACGAAATTTTTTGGTCTTTTTTTTTTCAATTTTTAGATACATGTCAATGCCCGGCCATGTCCCTCATCATCATCACCGACTTATGTGATACTCGTCAAATTGCCCTACTGGAATCATCCGACCGACCATTGCCATTATCTTCAGAGGACTCTCCTCAGACAAGTTCTTAGGAATAGGACTTGCCTCTTTAAATAGATTCCACTTAATCTCTCCTTCCGGTGCGGACTCTGATCAGTCCTACTCTGCATCCGAACCCACTTGCCCTACTTCTGTAGGCCCATCCTCTCCACCGACTGTCCCGACTAACATACCATCTGCGACTGGCCTCACCCCCTTGTCACTTAAAGGGCGAAGTCGCCGAAGCGAGTCTAAAGGCCAAAGAGTCATCTTTGAAGGCACGAATTAGTCCTTACTCATAGTAGAGTGTAAGGCAGGTTTGGGTATAGCAGGACTTGAACCTGCGACCATTAGGTTAAAAGCCCAATGCTCTACCAACTGAGCTATACACCCAAAAAAAGATGTAGTGTAGTAGGAAATAAGGATTGGTGCGGAAAAGAGGGTGGCCCCCCTTCTTCTCATCATATTAAAGGAGGGCGGCTCTGTATGAGGCTCGTACTGCAGAGCAAGCGAAGAAAACGTAAGGGCGCGCGTTAGCACTCCTGCAAGAAAACGGCCTAGCTAACGCGCCCCTTTTGGAAAACTCAAGGAAAGCCTTGATATGAGAAAGATGCGCTCAAGCTTACTAAGCAAACGTAGGCTTGGGCTCGAAAGCCGGCCTTACTCAACAAGCCCCTTTCCTTTATTAGGTTGGGTGCTTGTTTCCACTCATTGAAGATTCTATCTACAAAAGAAGGTCAACGGAGGATACTAAAATGGCTCTCACTGACACCATTTACGAGAAGGTGAGGTCGTCTTTCTTTCCAGCCGCCATACGGTTCACCTTAAAGCCTTAAAGACGGAGAAGGGGAGGAGCAGTTATCTATGTAATTACGGTCTTTGTTGGCCGTTGTTCCGGTCGAGCACTCTCTTTTCTTTGTCTAATTCCGTCTTACCAAACAAGACTGACTTCTGACCAACCCGCGAAGGCTTGTGAGGCTGAACCAGGTACGAAGAATGAATCTATATCTGTGTACGGAAGTTGCTGGCCGGCGGCCGCTCAACTGTTCGAGCGCAATGCTTGGTTCCGATTCGACAAAGGTCGAATGCCTGGTCGAAGGTCCAGTACAGTAGGTAGCAGGCGTGTTCGTTTTGGCTCCCGAGCGAGAACGATAAATAGGCGATGCACCATCCTTGCTGCTACGTACGTTTTCCTTGACTTGACAGATTCATCCAATTGAACCCACCCTTAAGTTAAGGAGGCTTTTCCATAATTGGGTGCTCTGCTTTAGTGTGATTGACAAAGGCTAGGCTAGGTTTGGTAATACCCAAAACAAATGAAAAGAGATCGGAGTCGATAGTTGGCAGTTGGCAAGGAACTTGATCCCCCCAAAAAAAAGGGGGGAAGCTGCGGTCGAACTCTAATTCTGGAAATAAGTCGGGGCCCTTTCACTTCGAGTTCCTTCCTTCCAAATCTGATGATACGCTTTGGCGATGTTACCTACCAAATAAAAGGCCTGCTAGGTGATCGAAATCGCTCAGGTCAGTGAGGACTCATTCACTCACCTACTCCTTATCTATTTAATAGTCTCTTCTATCTACTGAATTAAAAAGGCGACCCGCCGCGCCAGGCTGTAAGATAGAGCTGTTGTACTACTTGACTGGTAAGAAAGAGCTTCCGTAAGAACTGGAAGACTCTTGTATGTACGGTAACCCTCTCTTCCGAAACTGGTGGACTGTTGCGCAGAAAGGCCGACAGAAGCAACGTTTCTTAGCGCGCTTTTCAAGCGCTTAGCTTCTGCTAGCGGCGGGGCGGCAAGGCCATGTTGTTCAGTTGAAAGCCTAAGCCAAGAAGGTACGAACGAAGTGACGGGCCCCTTTAGAAGATAGGGGGCGGCTTTCTTGTGGTAGTAATTGCGAGCATCTCTCCTCTTCTCTTAGCGTGCACAGTTTGCTTACATGCCGCCTTAGGCACATCTCTCTTTCTTAGTTTCACGCTGGCCTAATGATAATGAATGAAAGTCAGTCTTTTAGTAAGCGTATATAAGCAGCTGTTTAGTGTATAAGCAATTCTTTAGTGGTCGCACCGAAAGGTACGTACGGTGGAGGTTGGTTCCACAGCATGCTCCTCGCTGCCCTATGGAGTAATAAGGAAGGGGGGGGCAAGACTCTCTTTCTCAAAGGCTCTGTTCATGCTAGCCCCCAAAGAGTAACTCGTTTTCCACTATCTCTCATCTGGCGTCTCAGTGCAGTCCTACAGCTCATAGCCTATCTTACCACAACAAAAAGATTGTAGGTAGGCCCTCATATTCGAAGCGCTTCCAGAAGGCATTGCTTTCTTCACCAATCATAACACCCGGAAAGATGGGCTTCTGCAGATCTAATTCATTACATACCTTGGCAAAGAAACCACGGCAGATCTGTGATTATCTCATGGGGGAGGTGTCAAGCTTGATTGGTCTCCCTTTCTCTTTTGTTATAATGGAAACAATTGCAAAGATTTAATCTTGCTCCCACTATTCAAAAGGAAGACCAAGAAGACGAATGAATCCAAACCAGGGTCCTGGAAAGCACAACCCTCTCTAGAGAGAAATTTATTCTCCATTGCACTTTATTTTACAAAGAAAAAAAAGCAAATGCTGCTCTATTCTCAAGGGCCCCCATCCAGATCTGCTTTCTATTTCGGTAGTCTGGTATGTGTAAGTTATACCAGCCTTACAACTAGATTTTAGGAGTTCCATTAAGATAAAGTCATCATTCATCTTCCATAGCTGACGTAGGCGTTCAGCCAAAGCATCAACCGTTCAGTTGCTGAAAGTATAGAGATAAGCTTTCCCCATAAGCTTACCTTCCCAAGCCTTCCTTTTATGGTTCAATACCTTATCTGGGACAAGCACCCGATGAAACTGACTGAATCTCGTATCACTGCCAACCATTTGGTGGTAAAGTCCAAACCCATTTCCCGAATGAGGCCTCTTTCTTCATTTGCATGAAATATATCCAACCAAGAGAGTCGTGCAACCTCCTGAACCTCCTTATTATCTTGACCTGCAGGTTCTCCTGCAACATCTTTTAACTGTTCTAGCGCAGAGCTCCTTTCATCTCCTATATCTTCTTCTTAGAGCCCAAGTTTCGACACAAATTCTCGGCCTAACCCAGTTGGATCCGTGGATGTCTCTGCTACTTGCTGACAGTCACTCTTCATCTTCTCCTCTTTTATCTGAGCTTGATTCTGTTGATTACAAAATCAATCCTGAAACTGGTCATAAACATACCATCCAATAATCACTCTAAAAAGAAGTTCCACCAATCCCTTAGCTAAACAGAAGCAACTAAATAATGCTCACCTGACTACGACTACCTGTCGATGTGTCAAGCTGATACAGTTCCTCCCAACACTTTATTTTGAATTCTCTGACGGAGTCCCGCTTAGTTTCTGATTTTGATCAGTTTATTTCTTTTATAATTCTAAAGTTTTCAAGAGCATTTTCATGACATAGTCCAAATTCGTTTAGTTCGTTTAGTAAGGGTGAGAAAGGGGTTTTCATATATATGTAATAGACAGGCTTGTTTTCTTTAAAAAGTCAATTAACGATTTGGTTTCATTAGCTGACTTCAAAGAAAGGGACGATCACCCACCCAAGTGATCACCCTTCTATTCCTTCTTCTTTTTTTTTTTTTCATTATTGTAGGTTGTTGTTATCCTCTTGATACAAACCCTTGGATATGGTATCCACCGGGTTTCTTTCTTTTTGTGGGTGAACCACTCCTCTTTGTTTATTGACCACTTGACACTGAAGACTTTAACTACTTGACACTGAAGACTTTAGTAGATCTTGAAAGTCGTATCAAGGACACAAGTCTTTGTTGACCGAGCCCGAGCCTTTTTTTTTAATAGGTGTTTTATGAGTGTGTAAGGCTTGGCTCATCAAGTGGTGGATGTGATAGATAGGGCTTTAGTTCGCTTTTACAAAGCTCTCCTTTATATTATATAAGTATTCTAGTAGTAGTAATTATGAATAGGAACCCGGAACACAAGATGGACATGTTGATGGGACAATTGCATTGCCTTTCATTTCTTTAAAAAGCTTCCCGCTCCTCCTAAAAGACAAGAACTAGAAGCTAGTAAAGAAGTTGAGATTCTAGCCATAGCTTAAATTTCCTATATTTTAAAGAGGACCTCCCTCGCTCTGTCCCCGACTCTTGTGAGCCTGGTGCCTTACTATTGGATTGGCGCCGTTCTTTGCCTGAGCCTGTGAAGCGGTAGAAATGATCGCTACCATCTTGCACTCAATCGAAAGGACCCGTGCATTAAAGATATAAGGGATGAGGCTTTCGATCAAAAAAGCTGGGACTCCCGAAGTGCTAGCCGACACACTACTTCCTATAGACAACCATAGTTATCGCTTCCTCTCCTTATTCATTCTATAGGGCGAGTCCCTTCGTTCCTCTTCCTGAAGGGAAGCAAAGGATGTCGATGGGTTTTCAAAGTCAAAACCAAAGCGGATGGGTCCATTGATAGATACAAAGCCAGGTTGGTGGCTCAGGGGTACACTCACTCAAGAGTATGGGCTTTATTATGAGGAAACCTTAGCACCAGTAGCAAAGTTCAGTTCGAACCCTTATTGCTGTTGCTGCCGCTATAAAATTGCCTATGTATCCGCTGGATGTCAAGAATGCTTTATGTAATGGAGGGCGTTGGGTGTGGAAAGGGCTAAAGGTGGGGAAGGAGGAGAATTCCTCACCCCGGCTCTAACTGGGTTCAATCACTCTATATAACCAGCAGCTTTCCGGAGGCAGGCCGTCGGTTATCTCCTTGGGTCGTCTTACCTGGACCCCCGCATTTCTCCCAGCTCTCTGCGCAGTTTGTTGTTGTTGTTCGGGCTGAATAGTCTGTCTTCGAAGGATTTCATCAAATCAGACTTTTGATCGGCTAGGGTGCCTGATCCAGCGTATTCGTGCTGTCCAACACGAAACCGAGAGACGGGACGCCTGAGCAAAGCTTTGCACGCATCTCTTTGTTGATATACGTAATAAGATTATGGCGAACGGTCCCTCTTCGGGTTGTCTCAATTCCCGATAACGCCTGCGCCGCCTGGGTACGCGTCTGGATCTGCCTCGGGCTTTGTCTTTCTTTCTATAGGATCTGCATCTGCTGCTCCAACCGTATCTCCTTGTGATGCACCTGGGTTGGTTTGGCCTCTTCCGTAACCCTTGCCGCTATGGTCTGGGCTCTCACTCACGTCGTCCGTCCCGGGGACTCCATTACGCTGCTCGCCCTATTAGCCGGCGGCAACCGTGGTAATTCATTAATTTCAGCCAGTCCCGGGTTATATATTGTACGGCGAAACTCTCTAATAGATATCTGTTTTCTCAGGAACCAGACCTGCATGCACGAAGAAGAACATATCTCTCTGGTCATATTCTTGTGGAACTTCTGTCGTCCCCTTCATTGTGGTTCCTCGGCCTTGCTAGCCATTTGCTTGCTCGAACTGTACACATTCAAAGAGGGGGCAAGCTAAACAAGCAAGCAAGCCATCCAAGTTTATAGAGTCGGAGGTTAGAAAGAACTTGGAGATTTCCCTGTGACTAACTTAGCGCACTTCCGGTGGTAGCCATTGGGCTAAGTCTCTATAAAGAGCCACTCACATATTTATTTAGAGTTCGGTGTGAGATCAGCTAAATTAAGCTACGCTCATCATTTATGATCCACGGCTCGCTCAATTAGAGCACTAACTACTTCAAAGGAATTCGCTCCAAAGACGCTTTTAATCGCTCTGCTGGGACGATCCGGTCGAGAGGTTGTCCAGTCATCTCGGTGAGGAATTTCGCTATGCCACCCGCTGACCTTACACTGTGAGTACTGCTGTAGCAAAGCCAACGGGAAGATCAGTCCCAGGGCTCAATCTATCTAGGCTGCCAGCCAAGATGAAGATGGATTGAAGGGCTTGTCAGGGAGCTTCATAGGGAATTGTAGGATCCCGGTGCGTTTTCCTTCGGTCGGCCTGTCATCGAAGGATGTTAGCAAAATCAGAAGAACTAGAGGCTCGGGTTGGTCAAGCGAACTGATTCATTTAATTCTTCGCCTAGTCTTAGCACCCGCACAGTAGAGGGGAAGAAGCATTCCCTTTCCGACAAAACTAAGCGTCTTGCCGCTGGGTAAAGGCAATAGGAGGAGTGAACCCGACCACTTCACGCTGAGGTTCATAAAGATAAAGGTAAATCCGGCCTCCTTGATCCTCGCCCCAAAGCCAACGCATGAGTTTGGTGCTCTCCATTAACCGCTCAAATCTTGTGCTCAATGAGGTCCCGGTACCTTCTTCTTGGAGCTAGGCTAAAACTCGTCCACATCTCCTGTCCGAACGATCATCTCCCGTCGTCCTTCCGGCTTGCCATCTCTTTATCTCGAATCCCTCGTGATGGT
Organism: Fraxinus greggii; assembly: GCA_903798315.1. NCBI lineage: Eukaryota > Viridiplantae > Streptophyta > Magnoliopsida > Lamiales > Oleaceae > Fraxinus > Fraxinus greggii. Next base: position 56,488 of record CAIGRK010202732.1, read on the forward strand.
AGGACTCTCTCTTCTGGTCTTGGCCTTGGCTACTGATTAAATTGAAGACATCCTTTTAGAGGCGCCATCTTTCTTAAGTAAAAACGAGGGGAAAACTAGTGGCTGCCTGAAAATACGATAATTGGGCGGCTTTTGAGACCGGATTTGCCAACACGGTAAACTTTCGTCTTCACGGGTAAGCATATCATCTCTTGAGTGGTAGATCCTCAACCGCTTGATAGTGGGCTATAGGATCAATCTTCCGCTAATGCTAACATCTCTTATCTCATTTTTAATTTACCGCTTCGGTAAAGTGTATAACCTGCCGGTGCTCATCCGCATTTCACAAGCAATTGATGAGTGGCTTTTGCTCCTTGGCCTTCTGTTTATTGATCTTTTCCTGCTTGCGAATCCCCTTCTTCCTTTAATGAAATAGATCGGTCTTCCTCGGCCATCTTGATATGGTTATATCAATAGAAAGCATCCATAAAGGACAGCATCCCATGTCCAGCGGTGTTGTCCACCAGAACATCGATGGTTGAAAGAGGAAAATCATCTTTTGGGCTTGCCTTGTTTAGGCTTGGACTCACGGAACCTACTTTCAAATTGAGGGAAAAACCGCTTTCTTACCAATTAGAAGGAATAAAGAAGGCGCCGCTCGTCCCGGGAAACCAAGTACGCTTTGGTGAGCGAGAAGCAGCCAAGTATAGGAGAAGGGGCGATTGGCTTAGTCAAGATAGTATATAGTTCCACTTGGTGAATAGTGCCTCGGCCCGGTTGAGTCATTTTTTTGTTTGTTCGGCTCGCAGCGAACTTGTTCTAGTGGAAATACATTTCTCTCTGGGAAAAACACATAAGATTTGTTCGCTAGAGCTCATCACTGAAGAATGGTGGCTTGACTTTTTTGAATTAGAGAAAAACTTCTTCGCGTGGGCGGCGTACGTACAAGGTTTTTATCCCTCTTGTATGAGGTGCGTTGCCATCGTCTCTTTCCCCTTTGCCAGGTTACGCGGCATGGATTCGTCGATTGACGAATCGGATCTTGGCTTGCTGTCCCGCCGACGAACCAGTCTAGAAGTAGAAAGGGAAGGCAATAGAAAGAGGTCTCCCTTCCTCCTTCTCTTTGTCTTCTTCTCGCCGCTTTTCTCGTCCATCCTGCCCTGCGCCGCTTACAGATTCAGTTGCAGGTATTTAAGCATCCATTAGTTAAGGGGGTTGGGGCGCGAAGCGCAAACCGCTCTTCTCTCTCTCCGGCGAGGAATTAGATCCTTATCCTTAATAGCCATAGCTGACAATGAATCAATCGCTATCTCACTCTATTGACAGATGAAAGTTATCCCAGGAAAAACATACTATTTTCGATTCCCCGCATGCTACGAATACGAAAATATCCTGTTATTCCTAACATTGGTTATTGATTGCACTTGATTTGTAATAAACAGTCTTATTCAATAACCCGGCATTCTCCGACATTGATTTCTAGTTCTATCTATCCAATAGTGGTTGGGTAGGCCGATCCTTAAAAGGATAGCCAACTGAGTAGCCGTTGAAAGATTCTTCCTTGTATACTCTGAAGTGACTTTCTTTGGAGCCTCCAGAAAATGCTAAAAAGTCAAATACCCGGCAAAGTCCCAGCTACGAGGTTTATTTCACTTCTAAATTCAGGCTTGGTTTGCGCAAGAATAGGTTGAGAGCTGAAAGCAAGTGGACAGATAGGTTGTTTTCGACGAATCCCCTGCTTGAGAATCAGCTGTTCGCATTGCTCTTGCGCTAGAGCCTGCCGGGAGAAAAGAAAGTCTCGTGGGTCTCTCCGACTCTGATTAGTGACATAGAGAAGAAAAGAAGATTTTGTCCATTTTAGCAGATAAGATAGCAGCAGAAGACATTTTGTCCATTCCTGCTTTCCTGAAGCTGCCTAAACTGGATCAATAGAATATCACACATGCGCCATTACTATGCCTCACGTTCTAGTTCGAGTTCTAAGCGCAAGGAATTTACAACTATTAGTATAAGAATAGGAAAGGACCTGGCACGGTAGATCCGCTCATCCTGGCTTCGAATCCTAGCTTGAGTTGCCACGGGAACCTTAGCGCCGCGTGTGTGTTGTGGGAAGGTCCTCCAAGGAAGAGGCATAGAAAGAGTGAGAAAGCTCAATCCAAGACATGAAAGTGGAATCACAACTATCGGATCTCGTGCTTAAGCAAAGAGACAATTTCCTTTTGATAGTGCGAAGGTACATCTCTTGGGTAAAGACTAAGAGCAATTCCGTCTTTCAGGGAATTAGGTAACAAAGGATCCACGGAGCGTAGAAGGGAGGAGTTCATACCCGGTTAGGGGATTACTGGCCCAACTTCCTTTTTGTCTATTTCGCATAGCCGGGCTCTTGTCTAATCTCTTTTCTCTCGCAATCGGACATGTTGCGGCGTAAACGGTGATCATTTCTGTTGCGCTTGAACGGGGTTCATTTGCAAAAGTTGGGGAAGGAGCTGCTAGTGTTTTCGACGACTCAGCTCTTTGACTTGTTGCCACATCTATTATCTAGATCCAAGCCAAGAATAAGTGAGAGCAAGCTTAAGCACAGAAATCGAATAGGCTGTTCGGGAGCTAAGAGAGATTGGCAATAAGAGTAAAGAGGTGCCTAGCTTTTTAACAGCAGCAAATCGGCATATCGCTACTTCTATTCTTAGGCATTCCGACATTCCAGGTCCTTCCCGTCCCGAAATTCCTTCTTCTTGATAGCACAGGGCGCAGCGGTAAATACCGAGGAAAGAAGATAAGAAAATGGCTTTTATCCCAGGCCACGGTAGCAAGTCTTCTGCGGAGGAAGGAAGCCAGGCATAGAGGTGCATATCCGCCTTGGAAGTTTGAATGCCGGTCCTTCGACGAGCCCTTTGCTCAAGCTTCTATTGCACCTTTAGAAAGGAAATCGGCATTTAGGACAATTTTCCCAAGGAAAGAATCAAATGGCGCATTTCGATGTCACTTATTAAAGCAAGAACCCTGCCCTGAGAAATCCCAAGCGATTCTGTTCTGTCTGTGGGTATATCTTCTTCTAATTCATCTAGTTCATGTGCAGCCTACTCGTGGCCCTGCTAACAGCTCTTTGTCCGATTCTATTCCTATTTCCTGATTCTATCTCGTCTCATCGGTCATTGAAGGAAAACTATCGATATAAGCATGAGAAAGAGCAAATTCAACTTAAGACATTGATGGTTTTGTTTACAAGTAGCGAGAAAAGAAAAGCATTATCAACAGCAAATGCCGTACACCTGTAATTAACCGCAGAGACGGTGGAAGGTGAAGAGGTCGAGTCAGAGGTAACGGTTGAACGCTAAGCTGCTTCTCAATTCAACGATTTAAGGCCATTGTTCTGGACAGAAATCTGCATGTTATGCACCCCAGCATACATTAAAGTGAAAAGTGGCGATTTGAAGCTTGATACACAGGCAATGAAAGAATGCATTGAATTTGACTGAAACAGGAATAGTTCCTTTAGGTGTTCTCCTTTATAGTGAGTCTAGTCCTTCGCTTGATGGAAGCACTAGGGGATTTCAATGCCTTAGTTCTTCCCTGCTTTAGTAGAGCCAATTAGCGTAGGAGAACTCCTCGCTGTCGGTAAGGGAGAGGTGCTTATGAGCTCCAACTATTCATTCGTTTAGGGCGAGCCAATTCAGTTATCACTTCCTCCACTATATGAATGAATGATAAAAACACAACAACTAAGAGCGGGCCTCGCCTGTCATCTACCAGAAAAAAAACTAGGAAGGCAAGAGAAAGCAACCGCCCCTTGACCTAACAAAAACACTAATAAACCTAATCTAATCTCGATTATAACAGAAAAACTCAAGACGCATTTTGGCACTAGTTAAGGTATGGTCTTCGGAGAATCGGCAAGACATAGCGGACGACCTTCCTTAATCATTGGCAAAGTATCCTTTCTCCACCTTTCCTGGAACTTATGCCATACCCCGAGGTGGATTCGAACCACCAAACAAGCCATTTCCCCTTGAATGCTCGTTTGAGCTACTGATACCGGAACCGATCTCTCTCTGGATCTGAACCAGAATCAGGGAAGACGTAATTGAAATATGCACCTGGAATTCAATCACATTGGTATAAAGAGCCGGAAAGGAAGAAGAGGAGGGAAGAAGCAACGGACTGAGCGACGAAGCGACGGGATTGAGCGCTTCTCCTAGCGCAGGAGTTTTCGTCGCTGGATTAAGACGACTTAGCTACTTGTCTGAAAGCGGAAACAGAATAGGAAGGTGACTAACTTCATTCGGTAAAGCTAGAAAGCAACCGAAAGAGGCACATCAAAAGGTCTGAAATAAGTCTAGCCTGCCAAGGTTATGTAATAGAGGCGATAGTGAGCCCCGAAGAGTGCTTTTCTATTATTCCCGTGACTCGTTCGCTACGTATTCCTTTCACTGAGCAAGCTCCATCGCTCCTAATACTAGGACAAGGCTCGCTTATGGCTCGCTACCATGGCTTTAGTAGTCAAGAATTCCTCTTTCTTTTTGTTGATGGTGCGTTGGAAGGGACGAAAGGAGCTAGTGAGCAATGACATCTGCGGGGAATAGGCTTGCTTCTTCCTAGCGATCGAGTGGTCCTCCCTCTTCCTGTTCACCACCGGTTCGCCCACTGCTGCTTTCATAGATGTCGTGCGAAGGGACAGAGCTAATGGATGCCTATTCCGTTCTCCTGCGGAAGCTCCTGCTCAAGAGTTCAAACAGACAGAAGAGAGTCCTGCTACTGAAAAAAGTCCATACCATGGGATTCAAACAAAGGGGATTTATTCACGAATACGATTTCTATTGATTGAATTTCCTATTATGGATGGCGGGCGGGCCGGGTGGCTTCCTTTCCCGATTGAAAGCTGTTTCGGTGGAGGGGACGAAGCGAAGGAGATCCAGTTTACGGTTCCTTTGATTGCGTGCATTACGATTACTCATATATACCGGTTCCTGTGGCGATTGCTTGTGTACCTTTTCTAAAGAACTATCCATTCCTGCCTCTTCCTCTTGCTTGTTCCTTTCGGTGCCGATGCCTATATTATATCCCCAGCGACTACCAATTCCAGCTTGCTTTTGTTCCTGCTCACACTCCTAAGCCAATACTCAGAAACCTCTTATTCTGGCTTTCCAAAGTGGCGAGCAGCATTCATTCAACCCGTGGTTCTGTAAGACCTGGCTCGCTCCGTCTGACTACGCTCGCACCGTTCAAGTGGATAAAGAAATCTTCCCTTGCTTTCGGTAAGCGAGTAGGTGTAAAGGCTGTATTTGCTGTAGCGGTAAGGGCGGAGCAAGCAGTAGTTTCAGTTACGGGTCAGGGGCTGGTGACTTCTAGGCACACTCGACTTCTTTTTCCGAGAGCTGGTACAAGCCTTACGTGATAGGGGTGCTCACCTTATTGAAAAGGCCTCTATAGTCTATAGATAGGGTGTTAGCGCTTGACTAATAAGATAGAAAGGGGCAAGCCAAACCCCACTCCTAACAAGTTGCTGAGTTCAGCTTTCGGGGCTACCTACTTTAGGGCTTATGTAATATATAAAGAAGAGCCCTCTTAGGGCCTTTTTGTTTAATTGTTTAAGGGCTGCTCGCCTTTTGAATAGAAAGAAGTGGGAGAGCGGAGGTGATTTCGGTAAACCGATGCATGAGCTGAGGCTCCCATGTCCCGCCGACCCTCCGAAAAGTCAGGTCGTAAAACAGCTCATAGGGAGTCAGAAGCAAGCAGAGTCAAAGGCGGGTCAAACTCACATAAGCAGAGGGGGAGATACATTCATGAAAAGCGAGAAGACGTGCCGTGGGGGACTGACCAACTATGAATAGATCTTACTTACGGGTAAGAGTAGGAACATCTATTAGTCCGTATCGTGGGTCTACTTGTTACAAAAGGCGAGCAGCCCCATTCCAAAACATTCACAGAGGTCCTCAGGCAGACATCGAAAAGGGGACGAAAAGAGTCTATTTACCTTTACAATATTCCGGAATGTATCATGGCTCTATCTATTCATTAAAAAAAAAAAAAGAGTTCTGCATCTCTCCGAGGCTGGGGAAAGAAATAGGCGTGGGGAAGAGAGAGAGAGGGGGGCTACGAGCCCTCTCCCGTTGTTGTTCCCGGACCACCCATACCTTCTTTCCCCTTCGCCCGGCCCGGTGAGATCAGATTTCTCGAACGAAGTGAAGTGATAGGAAGAGAAGACTGCTGGCGGGAGATCTCTATTCATAAAACCCCCTTTACTAGTAAGGGGAAAACGAAAGTGCGCTCCTGCGCACCAGCTGAAGAAAGGAGCTTTGGAAGCTTACCTTATTATGGTTCCAAACCTATCTTACTAATAAGAAGAAAGGCGCAAGCTAAAACCTACTCCTAACAAGTTTCTGGGTCGAAGTATTGCATTCTCCATCCGCCCGACAGCAGCAGAGGGGGTTCGATTCCCGTTATACGCGATGTGGCGAAAAAGACTGATTCAACGAGATATGCCTGCATTAAGATTTAAAACTTGTCGTCTACTTTCAGGAAATGTTTGGAACAGAGAACTTACAATAATACAACGCCGCATTCTCCAAAGATTGAGAAACAAGAAGAGATCTATTAAGAGAAAGATTTATTCGAGAGAAAATCTTAACAGTTACATCCAATCACAAACTACACGAAAGTTGTCCCTTTTTCATGGAGATTTACCCATCACAGAGATGCACAGAAGAACAAAACGATCATATATCCCTTTTCTACTCAATCCAGAAACAAGATCGGACGTTATTCCGGTTCGTCTCCATTTTCGTGAAACTATTCCTCAAGCAAGGCAGCCGATAAGTCATCGAAGGGTTTGTGTGAATAATAGAATGGTAAACATTACTCATTTTAAAGTGTCCCACGGTGATATAATATCTTTTCAAGAAAATGATGCGAGAACCCGCGGTGAAGAAATAAGGAGATCTTTCTATATCGAAATATCAGTTGAAAAAATCATAGGCAAATTCCTGGATCGCCCGGTAAGAATGTGGAGAAGAACCAAAACAGAATGGTTCCGAAAACTCAAAACTAAGAAGGGATGCCGCCTACTACTAAAATCCCAGTTTTTGCAACAGTTGCGTTCTTCTATGCAAGAAGAAGACACAAAGAAGTTTGGATCCAAAAAAGTATGCTTAGGCAGTTATTTCGATGAGCACAACAGAATGAAGAGGAATTTGTATCATTTCAAATCCCTATTCTTATCGAAGAAAAGGAACGAGAAAAACCGAAATATTCCTACTCGAACAAGAAGTCCTATAGTTTACAACTCTTCTTTATATAGTAATTCGACCTATTGCTCCGCATCCCCCCATCAGTTTACTATGAAGAGAAAAATAAAAAGAATCGAACTACCTACTCATTATTCGGAGGTGAATCATAGAACACCAAAAGCTGTGGTATCTTATGGACCTAACATAGGTCACATCCCTCACGACATAAGATTGAAAGATCCAAACCTTCTTCTTCGGAGCGGAAACGGACGTGGCCAAAACATATAAAGATCAGCGTAGTCGCTCATAAGGACATATCTATCCGGATAGAGGATAGTCTAGATCGATTCATAGATAGATCTCTCTCCATATAGATAGGTATCTTCGTGGATAGAGATAAAGATAGGGATCCATCTAGATCTTGAATCACTATTTCCATTTTTTTTTTCTTGATTCTGATTGATTGCCTTTTTTTTGACGAAAAGTTTTCAATCTTAATGCAGGGCAAGGAAATATCGTTTTTCAATTATTAGGGTCGGAGCGTAGACGAAGCGAGCAGAGCCCAGGAAACAAAACAGGGAAGCCCGTCATAAAGCAGTCGACTAGAAGTAGAAGACTGCTGGCCTGAGAGAAGGCGGCCTCTCTCGGGAAACATGGCCCAATTTCTCTTCTTTCTTTTTGATTTCAGCTTTCTTTATTTTTTCAGGGGCCCAGAACGCTAAAAGGTGGGGGAGAAGGAAGCCGAACCTCTAATCAACCTAGACACATAAAAAATTCTCGGCGTCGAGAGAGATTTGAGATTCCGTAAGTAACTCAGTGAGTGCTTTCTAAGGCTTGAAAGAAGAAAATGAAATACGAACAACCGCGCTGGTCGTAATAGATCGACTTTCATGCTAGTTCTTGCTCCAGCATGAAAGTTCCATTTCAGGGAAGGACGACGTACTATGATACTTTCTGTTTTGTCGAGCCCTGCTTTGGTCTCTGGTTTGATGGTTGTACGTGCTAAAAATCCGGTACATTCCGTTTTGTTTCCCATCCCAGTCTTTCGCAACACTTCAGGTTTACTTCTTTTGTTAGGTCTCGACTTTTTCGCTATGATCTTCCCAGTAGTTTATATAGGAGCTATAGCCGTTTCATTCCTATTCGTTGTTATGATGTTCAATATTCAAATAGCGGAGATTCACGAAGAAGTANTGATACTTTCTGTTTTGTCGAGCCCTGCTTTGGTCTCTGGTTTGATGGTTGTACGTGCTAAAAATCCGGTACATTCCGTTTTGTTTCCCATCCCAGTCTTTCGCAACACTTCAGGTTTACTTCTTTTGTTAGGTCTCGACTTTTTCGCTATGATCTTCCCAGTAGTTTATATAGGAGCTATAGCCGTTTCATTCCTATTCGTTGTTATGATGTTCAATATTCAAATAGCGGAGATTCACGAAGAAGTATTGCGCTATTTACCAGTGAGTGGTATTATTGGACTGATCTTTTGGTGGGAAATGTTCTTCATTTTAGATAATGAAAGCATTCCATTACTACCAACCCAAAGAAATACGACCTCTCTGAGATATACGGTTTATGCCGAAAAGGTACGAAGTTGGACTAATTTGGAAACATTGGGCAATTTACTTTATACCTACTATTCCGTCTGGTTTTTGGTTCCTAGTCTTATTTTATTAGTAGCCATGATTGGGGCTATAGTACTGACTATGCATAGGACTACTAAGGTGAAAAGACAGGATGTATTCCGACGAAATGCTATTGATTCTAGGAGGACTATAATGAGGAGGACGACAGACCCACTCACGATCTACTAAAAGGAAAGTAGCTTGATATTGGTTCAAATCCAATTCGTGAGAAGGCAGTGATCTTTAGCTGGTCATGCCCATAAGATGCTCTTTTCCTCGGATTGGTTCAAATCCAATTCGTGAGATGGCAGTGATCTTTAGCTGGTCATGGCCATAAGATGCTCTTTTCCTCGGAGCCGTCGATGTCGATAGAAGGAGGTTGAAAGCGGCATTCCTTCCAAGGGGGCATTGGTTCAATTCTATCTTTCTTGTCTATAGTCATCTTACCTTCTTCGTAGGAGTTAAAGCTATCTGCATTTCCGTAGTATCTCATTATCGTAACAAAATAGAATCCGTCTGCATACTTCACAGCCTTCCTTGTCTGAATCCCATTGTAAATGTAAAAGGAGGCTCCCTCATGGGTCTTTGAGGCTATGAGCAAGAACCACATTCCTTAAAGTATACCCGAAAGGCAGCACTTTCTCTAGAATGGAGCAATCAAGAAGAAGTAGCGGCAGCAAGTAAAGTTTTGATATAGTCTAGTAAAGGGGCTGGTTTAGAACCAGGTTTTTCCTAAAATGGATAGGCGGCGGTCATTGGTCTGACTGAAGCAACTTGATTCCCAGAATGCACTCCTTGAAAAGCTCTTGGCTTAGTCTCGACTGATTGATGTAAGCGCCCAACAGAAAGGGAAGATCATTGGGAAGAAATGGGGGCCGTTGACCAAAAGAATGTCGATGGCTTTGTTAAAAGGGGAGCGAAGAAGGCCCGCCTGGATAACTTCAGTCTGCTGGTACGTAGGGGAGTCCGGTAAAGGGCTAAGGAGCAAGGGGCACTCTCATTCTAACCTTTGCATGGTGCCACCATAAAGCGATAGCGAGACCTGAGTCGAACTAGGGCATTTGTACTGGTCGTGCTAGGTTGAACCGGGGTTGGTAAGGAAGATTGATCCGGACCGATCACACGTAGGAAAATAGGCCGGCAGTACTCTCACCTTCTGCTCCACCACGGTGGGGTCTTTTTTTTTGCTTCGGGAAAAGGATCTTTGATGCCAAGATCTTCTAGGAGACGCAGCTACCTATAGTAAGTAGGAAAGAACATCTTTTTGTCCTTGCCTGCAAACTTCTAATTTGACGAAATAGCGTAAATAAAGTCCTCCGCCTACACTACTGGCAGGAAAGAAGGGCGAACAAAGGGACTCAAAAAGATAGGTTAGCGACCGGGCGAAAGGTTGGAATTGATAGAGAAGGGCTTGGGGTCCTATTCCCATACTTGGATGATCGGATAACTATCTGAGTGCTTGCCCAATTGGCCACGGCCCGCTGCGGCTAAGTAAGCGACCCACTCTACTCTATCATTCAATCGTGACAGCCTGCCTTTCTACAAAGATCCGCTCTCGGATAGACCTCGACTTTTTCCATGGATCCTGGGGGTAAAGGGATTGCATGATTTTATTTCTTTGTGGGAAAGGTGAGCGATGGCCCGATCCTTTAATGCATCCTGCTGCTCCAATTCCCCTCGCGGATGGGGGATCGAGGCTCGCTGTACGATGCTATCGAGTTCCCCCCTTTCCGGAAAGACATCAGCAACTACAGGCGCTTGCTGGCTTCCTACTAATGGTGGGGCCGGCCGATCATCCACCATCGGTGGCGCCAGAGTCCAATCAAAATAGAATCAATATGATAAGAAGGAAAATGCGTAATGTGAAAACAAGATGGAACGTGTGGGAGGATCCGAACAATTTCTTTTTTTTCTTTGCAAAAAAAGAAATCTAAGTGGTCAAGTTTCCTAAAAAGAGGAGATTAATAAAAA